>JAULJZ010000367.1:0-17273 GCA_032270985.1 Heliamphora pulchella
CTGCAATTTGAGCCTTTCAACCTTTCTGTCTTGAGATTTGAAATATCATAACTCAATGTAGAAAATTGATCTAAGCAGGATTTTTATGTCCAGAGTTATCTTCTTGTGTTATCTATCATCCAAAATTGGTTTGAACTCATTTGAGTAAGTAAAACTCGAGATATTAAAATTCTACCAAAGTGTGTCGGTTTCAGACCAGTCAACAGTGTAGACCTAAAAGCCCTAGTTTAAAATTAGATCCGAGTTTCGGACAAACCATGAAAGTTGTAGATCACATGTATATCTATCTACAAACCAAAAAGCAAAGCAGAATATTGAGTTTTGATAGGTCAAAACACCTTTCAAAATCTCTGTTGAGTTTCAGCCTCCAAGAAACATTCTGTCACATATTTTTGTGTAGCCCAAAATCCCTATTTTCAGTGACCTATTCCGAAAGTGGTCTACATGTACATTGTAGCTAACATATTGAAGTATTTTCTTCCCAACAATCAGACCTTAAATCCTCGGGATGATACCCCAAAACCGTTTTAAACCCTCTGTCCAAAACCGGCTCTACTGAGTTTTGGCGACTAACCGAACCTACTTTTTAAAATGGCCGAAAAGTCTAACTTGTTTCAAACAAATAGCTCTAAACATGAAACATGTAGAGGACATGTTGAACTAGAACATACTAAAAAATAGGCTCATTTGGACTTAATTTGATACCCAAAAACCGAGATCAACAGAAGCATAATTTTGCGTAAAATCTGGAGAAAGTGCTGAACCGTTTTTGCTTAGGATGAAATGTTTACCCTTTTGCCTTAGGATTTAGTCTTGGTGTTAAACATGAGAGTTGTAGAAAATATTTTTATCTAAATGGTGTTTAAAAATCATAATCCGATTCCAAATCTAAGTACCTCAAGATGCTGCGGTATTTTGAAATTTAACGATTTGGAAGAGAATAACAAATGGTTAAATAAAATCCTTAAACAAGTGAAGGATTGGGCAAGAGCGTAGTACCCCTTAAATATAAAAGGAAAGTAACCACTGTCCCAAAAATCAAGAAAACATTCCACGATTAGAATCATTTTTAGTTTCACCCTAAAGGGAAAGGGTACCGTGATTAACGATCGAGTCGTGTTTTGCTTGTTAGGCTCGAAGGTTGTAGAACCTGGGGGTCCTGCTTAGCTTGCCAGGGGGAGGCTCAGTTTATACACATATTATGCATGGTAAGAGTGCTTAGCCATTATCTTGATATTAAGTTATCTAAATGATGCATGAAAATACTTTGAAGCGCATGTTTTGAACTGTAGCCAGTTTTGATAATTGCATGAACCTGTTATTTTCAAATGCCATAATGTCTTTAATTCAAGTGTGCTATCTATGCTATTTTGAGCTAGCATGATGTTATTATGAAACTACGGTTAATGCTGTGTGGTTGTTCCAATGTGCCAAGTTACAAGGGTTTTCGGCCCTTTTATATCCCTTTATAAGGGAGGTTACCCAACTATGAGTTTTTCATTTATCCCTATAGGGGAGATTTCCCGTTGAGCGGGGGTTTTTGCCTGAAAGGCGTTGTGGGCTATATCCCAGACAGCACATACCACTCGTGCTTGGTGGAGAGTGGCCCTTATTCCATCACGTTGCTATCCGTGCAATGAGAATTGAGGTTACGGTACCGTTGGAACTCCCGATCGTGAGGTTGACGACTACTTGGACATTATTAGGGTTTGAGTCTAGTTTTGAGAAGTGGTCATGCATTTTAAATTTGTAGCGGTTGAGCCAGGAATATATTTTTATTTGCATTACTGAGAAGATTCGGTATAATCTGTGATATTTCAATGTTCATGCAAGTGCATCAGTTTCTTATTTTCGTGAAAAATGTGATGAATGATTTTTAGAAAGAGTTTTCAAATTATTTTTACCTAAGTAACTGTCTTTTCTGTTCATGATAATACTTAGTGCGCTCTCCTGTAACCTTTGTGGTTGCAGATACCATGAACGGCTAAGAGTTGGTCCACCACAGGCGTCATCGAGTAGTTTTGGTTCTAGTGTTGGAAATCGTTTTGGCTAGTCTTTCTTTTGTTTAGTTTTAGTGTTAGCAAAGCTTCATGTATAAGATTTGAAAGTTTTTGACCTTTTTGAAGTAATGTATGCCTTGGGATGGTGAATCCCTAGTGACTCATGTTTAGAAGTAATGTATGCCTTGGGATAGTGAATCCTTAGTGACTCATGCTTACCTCTTTTGATATTAAGATATTTGTGGTTGTTTAAGTTTACTTGTTGTCTATCTCTTGGGCTGCCAGTCTGCGGCGGAATCTTATCCCTTTGTGTAGGATTAGTGCCTTGCGGGAGCGGGGCGTTACAGTTTCAGTGTTCAATTTTGGGGATAAAATTCCTTTAAGAGGGGGAGAGTTGTGAGACCCTGACCCGTTTCATTTTTGGAAATGATCTAAGTGTTGATGGGAGTAAGAATTAAAGTTTGGTCTTGCTTCTTTGGTTCAATTTTTCTTTCAACGTTGACCGCTCGAGCAGTGGGTGCGCGCTTGAGCTGGCTGGTGGTAGAGTGTGGGTCTGGGAGGTGACCGCTCGAGAAGTGGTCATCTGCTCAAGCGATGGTGGGATTTCTTAGCTTCTAAGTTAAGTTTCAGTTTTCTGTACCTTCTCTCTAGCATTTGATGGGCCCGAGGATCGATTTTCAGTAAATAGATAGCAGATCTAGGATATTGGTGCCGGGGGCTTCGCGTTCATTCGGACAGAATCTTATTTTGACGAGATTTAGTTTTCGAGACGTCGAGCTTTTGGCTGAACGAGGTAGGATCCTAGACTCTACTGTTGTTAAAGGGAGCATGCAATTATAGGCTTTTTCACAAATTAGAAAATGATTTAAATGTTGTTTTCCATGTTTGAACCTTGTTGTTGGGTAAAAAGCATGTTTTTATACTTTTTCTTGGTTTATTATATTATTCGGATGTGTTGTTATCCGTGGTTTTCAAAAAGGTAGTTTTGAAAATAGGGGTTTTATAAAACGTGTTTTTTTGGAGGTTTAGAGCTAACCCTCGAGATTGAGTCTCAACTTTTAAAACGTTTTGAAGTATGTTTTTACATACTTGTAGATCTACATGTTGATGGATGTTGGATCTTTTTTATACATGTTGATGTATAGCTGTTTTACGGGTTTTTCGTAGTTGAGCTATGGTTCGGTTGTTGAAATGATTCTCTAGATGTACTGAGATAGCAGGTATGTGGCACGAGTTGCCCTCGGTGGAAGTCCGAAAATGTGCCCAGAGTAGGTGCTTTGTACCTTCGAGTTAGTCTCCATAAATTAAGTGGTTGGGTGCTTTGTACCCTCATGTTTCAGGCTCGTAAATTAAGCAATGACGTTGTGGTGGCTCTGTATAGAACTTGCCATTACCTAACCGGTCCTAAGATGTTTAGAGATTGGGTAATGGGCAGGAGTCTATAGTTTCTATCTCTGTCCCTTTGTGACGAAATCGGTACATCAGAATCATTATATCATTTTATCCTTTTCCTTGGTTGTGTGTGTTCCGAGTGGAAAATATCATTTCTCTTTCCTCGGTGTGTGATCCAGGTGGAAAATAACGTTCTGATTACTGCTTTTCTCTAACTGTGAAAACATTATCTGCATTATTGATATGCATGGTTTTAAGAATAGAGATGTGGGGTTTTATGAAGTAAAATCTTTTTGAGACTCGTGTTAGCCTGGTGGAAAACTTGTGATTTTGGGATGGGAATACCTTTTTGGCTCCTGTGGTTGAGCCTGTATGTTTATGATTACATATCCCGCTTTATAGCTTTATAGTCTGTTTCTATTGGGCTTCGATTCACGGTGTGAGATTTTGTTGTAAAACCTTTTACAGGTGAACGTGGTCCTATAGGTTGACCTAGTGGTGCCTGAAGGTGGCTGATGAGAAGACTTTTGTTTTTTATGGATAGGTAGTTTATACCTTGTTGTATATGTTTCTGTTAGGGTTGGTATATTGAAAACCATATTTTTAGTATTTAATTTAATTTTTAATAAAATAAATTTTCCATTTTATAAGAATATTTATGAGCAATGTATGTGTATCATTTCTTTGATATGCATTGATGTCCGATATTCTGTATAGTATTTAATCTGGTGTGTAGAGTACGTCTTACACATAGAAGACCAGATTTTAGGTTATTGTAGAATATAAGTTTTATGTTCACAGTTCAAATGGAAATGAACATACCATCGGTACGACTGTGGCACAGAATTTTAATAGATCTGCCTTGGTTATGGGGAATAGATAATAGCATCGTCTACTGTTATGACTCTCTGTGCTAGTACATTTTGTGTGTATTGAACGGGATATTTGGAGTAATTAATTTAGTACTGACTATATAAATTAATGCACACCCCAAAATTATTATAAATTGTGCTTATCCTCTTAATCCTGAAATAATTATTAATTTGCATATATTTAATAGTCGTTGTTTTGATTCATTTGAGTGTGTGATCTTATATGGGTGTACATTCCCAGTGAGTTGGATAGCGGTATTATTTATATAAAAAATATTAATTATTGACGGAATTCACGTCCCGAATGATCAGGATTGACGATACCCCCTTAAAGATGCTTATAAGTTTTGACTGTGCCAAACTCTGCAGGTGAATTTAATTATCCGGCGGTCAAAGAAGTTAAGCGGAAGTGTTTAAGGAATATCAAAATGCCGATTAAATTAAATTGTCCGTAATTAAATTTAATTGGCGGGTATCGGGAATCTTAACGTGGGGAGAAATGGTAAGCATTTAATAACAGAAGCTCAATGCAAGAAGGTCTTGAGATTATGAGTCAGAGTGCAACTACAGTTCTTTAGTGCTGTAAACTGTAATTCAGTATTTTATGAAAATTGCAGAAATCGCTACTAGTTTTCCATAATTGCAGATACCGCTATGCGTCTTTCTTTAATTGCAGAAACCGCTGGTAGGTGTTTGTGTTTCATTGGAAGTTTAACTCTTAATTATTCCCCAGGTCTCTGTTGTAGCTCTATATATATGCGGGTAGGCTGAACCAGTTTAAGATTAATTTTTATATCATTATTGAGATATTATTTTTGTCTTTTAAGACTTAAATATATCGAGGTTCTGCCGGTACAAGTTCTCAGAGGATCATAGCCCACACTATATTCGAGGATCGCGTAAGAGAACACAGTAGAAGATCTGACAGGAGTTTCAACTCGGAATCAAGTCGTAGTTGAAGATTATAACGATAAGAGGTATTCATCTAAATTTACTTTGGTTGCTCGAGTTTATTTTTGATCGTTCGATGTCAAAAGTTTTATTTGGAGCCTGTTTCGGCGTTTGCCCGTCCAGTTAATTTTTTACCAAAAATCGTTTTACAAAAATAATGATCTTGGCAGTATTGCCTCCAAAAAATTGGTATCAGAGCCGTTTTATTTTTTGTTTACGGTTTATTGGAGTCAGGTAGATTTAGAACTATGCTAACTTTATTTTGCAGGCGTTCTAAATTCCGATTTTATGATTATCATTTATTTTCATATTTGATTGAATGCGTGGATGATGATTTAATTTAATTTTTTAATCACGAGGGTTGACCGTGTTAGATTAATTAATTTTTAGATCGAATGTGAGTCTACGGGACGTAGGTTTCGATGTAAAATTATTTTATGTTCTTTAAGTTTTTTTTCTAGTTTATTAGAAAGAAAAAATAAGAACAGGTATGGAAGAAACGGCGGTGGATGGTGGCGGCAACCGGCGGTGGTTCTGGTGGTTTTAGCCGTAGAATAAGTTGTTTTTTATTGCTTTGCAATAATTTTTTTTCTCGATAAAAAAAAATTAAAAAGAATGAAGAACAAGGTGAAGAACACTGTTTCGGTTTTCAACGAAGAAAGCAAGCAGCGGCGGCACTCATGGATGATTGGGATTTGTTTTAATGGATGGATGCAAAAAGTTTAGTGCTTCAAATCAACCAACAAGCCACCGGTTCTCCAAGCCTAACGAGCGCTGGGCTTTGAAGCTTGGATCAACACAGTAGCACCACTGTGTTTGGATTTTGCATGGAAACGGAACAGGAGCAATTTCCGAAGCAGGGCAGCAGCAACCTAAACCAATCAGCAGCAGCCAAACTGAGGCGCGGCAGTTTCCATAGCAAAAGGTAGCAGCGCCATCCCAACAGCAAGCTGCCGGCGTCCATTCCCAAGCCAAACCAATCAACGCGGTTTTGGGGTGCCAAGCAACAGTGGTAGCGCAATTCCAAGAGGCCCCAAGCTGTTTCGGAAGCGCCAGCCTAGCGCTATTTGGTTTCATCAGCACACCGAATCTCTATTCCAGGCGCAATCACCAGTACACGATTTTTGTGGAAGCTTTTTAATTCCAAACACAACAAGTGCCGATTTTCCAGCGTCTAGCACAAACAGTTTCGGCTTTTCAAAAGGTTTCGAAAATCCCAGGCGCTTTCGGAGGCTCATTCGGTTGTTTGGTTTGCTACGGTTTTTTTAGCAGTATCCAATTCAAACACAAACGGTGGTTTGCAAACATGATAAAGGAAAGGTGAAATTATGCAGCAACTAAAAGACTGGAAACTTATCTTTAACAGGAGACTGAAACTCTTTAGAGTTTCAGATTTATCATAAAACTAGAATAATTTATATTTATTTTGTATTTAATTTATTTTTATATTTTAATTGCGTGGATGATAAATACTAATTTTATTTATCCTGTTAATTTAATTAATTCAAAAATTCGATTTTAATTAAAATTTTTTATAATAAAAAATTAAATTAAAATTTTTTTAATTAATTAATTTTAATTAAATAAAAAAACTTTAGATATTTTATTTTTTGTAAAATATCACGTTTAAGATGATTTTTTTTTAAAATCAGATATTTTGAAAAAACGTAGGAATTAATTCCGAATTTTGAATTAATTAAATAAAAAAATATTTAATTGAAATAAATTATTATTTTTCGAAAAATATGGAACGAAAAATAAAATAAATAAATACCTTTAATCATTACCTTAGCTGAAAAGTGGAAGGAAAAACTATGCATTTATTAAATTTTATTTGTTACGCAGTTAAACAGGAAAAGATGGTTTGATAAATCAAAATCTTTAGAATCGTGTACACGGAAAGATATTTGATTATTTCAAATCGTGTGACTTTCGAAAGATGGTTTGATAAACCCTCTTTGGAATCGTATACACGGAAAGATATTTGATTCTTTCAGATCGTGTGACTTTCGAAATTAATAAATTTATTTTAATTAAATGAATTTTTATAACCCTAAAAAATATTTTTAAAATCTAAGTAGGAGAGGAAATTTATTCACAGATAAATCTCGTGATCTCTGTAGACACCCCAATTTGACCCCGCCTAATCTTAGGCGAATCCGATGATGAAAACAGGTGAAATAGTGGCTCGATACAATTCTCGAAAAGTGATCCAAGTTCGGTATTTGAACCCGTAACCTTCAAACCAATAAAATTTTGATGAACCATCGAAACTTGCTGCCCAAATAAGGCGACAGCCAACTCTCATTGTGGCGACCGCCATAGAACTTTGTAGAAACCCTAAACAAAAATGGCGACCGCCACCTTTCATCATGGCGACCGCCAACTCCTATTGTGGCTACCGCCATAGAACTTTGAGGATCCTTTCAAAAACATGACGACTGCCATCTTTGATAGTGGCGACCGCCAACTCCAAATGGCCTGACGTGTCCCAAAACGTGACAACACCTCATTGGTTGAAGAATTCTATAAATATTGTACCCCAGCGTATGTTTTCAGTACGAATTTTGAGTGAGAGAGACTCTGCCGATATACCGAGCGATCTCGACCCCCGACGCCGAAATCTTGCCGAACCTCCAACTGACGTCAAAGCCTCGCTTAGATCACCACCCGGGAATTGGATTATTGAAGCATACTCCCAACTTGAGAATTCCCCGGCAATCTAAGTATCCTGCTTAGATCCTTGATCTTTCTAAAACTCTATTCTCTCTCTTTTGGAGTGATCGGGTTAAATTTAATATTAATTTATATTTTCCTTTGATTTACATAGTCAATCCTATCCGCTTCATGTAATTCGGTTATTTTATTTAATTATTTAGTTATTAATCTCTTCACATTCACACTAAGCACATTATCTTTCTCTTTAATTATCAATATTACACTCATTTAATTCTAGCGTTTCTTTTCTACGTTTTTCTTTTCTTTTTATGCTAATTTAATGTTTTAGTATTATTTACTTTCCTTTTCTTTTAATTAGTCTAATTTCCTTTTACTAGAATTTCATTTTATTTTTTGCTCCATTGTAATTCTTAGTTTTCAGTTAATAGCAATGTAATTTTCTTACTTACCATTTACCTTTTTTTTTTATATTTTAATGTAGTTTTGAAAAGTCTTATTTCTTTTTCTTTTAGCTTAATGTAATTTCTTTCTTAATGCACCATTTGTCTATTTTTCTTTTTTTACTTATAATATTAGTTTAAGTGTTCTTTTATTTTCTTAGCTTTGTTTCTCCTTTTTCTTTTCCTTTAGTTTAATGTTCATTTTTCCTTTAAGCATTAGTTTAATGTCCTTTTCTAGTATTTTATTTTCTTATAAGCTTTAATAAAGCTCCATTTAGCATTTCTTTTCTTATAATATTAATATTCATTTTCTTTATAGAAATTCATTTTCCATTTTCTATAGTCTTATTCTCTATTCATGGCACTTTTCTTTTTATTTTTGTTAAAACCTAAAAATCACAAAAAGCTTCCCAAACTAGCTTTTGTCTTTTAAGTGTTATCTTCTTTTATTTCTTCTAAAGCATAAAATATAAATAGTAAAGTAGTATTTTTTAACCTTTTTTATTTTTATTTATTTTAGTATAATTGTCCTTCTGTAAAGTTTTTCTTCTCATTTAAATCTTTTTGTTATACAACCTTTAATTTAAATTTCTTTGTCAGTAAGTTTTCTTTTTTAATGTAGGAATTTCACATGCTTTTGTTTTGATCATGCTTTTGACAATTTATGCATGCTAATATTATGCTTAAAATAGTTTAACTTATTTTGTAGCAAATCCATATTTAGGTAATTTTAACAATTTCTACCATGCTTTTATTCTTTTATTTAAATCATGATAGTTAGCTTATTTTTGTGAATATTACATGTGGGAATATTCCATATATTCTTTAGTTAGAAATTGTATGTTTTAGAACTTATGATTTTACACTTTTTTATTTATTTTGATTTGGAGTGTTATGTACATATATCATGTATTTTCTATACTTGATTTTAGATATTCTCTCTTTGCCTCCATTTTCTTCAATTGCATGCATTTGAGAAATTCTATTAAAGAACCAATGATGATTAGTAGAGGCTAACCTTATGGTTGGGCGAACGGGGTGCCTAACACTTTTCCCGATTCGCACCATAACCCTCGAACCCTATTTCTCTGTTTAACCTTTTAAAGATCAGTGTCTATTTTTGTTTTTCTTAGTTTTTTTCAAAAACTAAGTGGCGACTCTATTTTCGATAAAAGGGGATTTTAAAAATTTAGTTTTCAAGGTGTTAAAATATTTTTCAAAACATCTTTTGAGTTTTCTTATTTTTGACCCCTAAATTCCAACGCCACAGTATTTTCTAGCGACTCCGCTGGGGACTGGTTTTCAAAATCAAATAAGAGGGCTAGACTTGAAAACATCATTGGTTCTTAATAAAATTTCTTATTTACATTTTTGCATGCATATGCATTGTTCTTCAACCCCCCTGCCTGGTCGACCAGATACCCTGAACGTTAATCCATTTCGGGGATTATTGGGAAGACAGGCAACCCTTGCTGACTGTACGCTATCATAGGTGCAGTAAAAGAGTTCAGACGTACTATTTGACCATGTCATGCACCACTCCAGGCATGGGTGGTATATACCCGGCTCTATTCAGAAGGAACCCTGTTCAAATTGACCAAAATTGGCCTTTTGCATATAGTGAACTTAGAACCCCTCAATTAGGTGCTGTTAACCCTAATAGGATTAAGAGTTTTTCTTTATTATATGTTTTGGTTGTATATTATTAGGATTGTTTGTTCGGATCAGGCTAGTTCTTTTCCTGATTTCGGCCCGAATTTTCTGTTATCCTTTGAATAGATTATTTTTTTGCCTTCGGGTTCTTACCCGGATTTTGTCCTTCACCCTAATCAGTTTCTCACACCATAGTTCTCTTCCCGGGGTCGTGCCCGTGTTCCGTTCTAACACCTCTCTCTCTCTTTCGGGTTCTTCTCGAATTGTCAGTTGTTCCTTGTTGTTGTATCAGGCTTCTTACCGGGGTCATGCTTGTGTTTCGTTTTTGGACCTTTAGGTTAGTTTCTCTCCTTTTTGGATTCTTCTCAGGTTACTAACTCTATATCCCATTTTTTAGTCTAGGCTTGCTTTCTTCAAACCTCTTTCTTTTGACCTATGAGAGAAAAGTTTTGTTTTTCTACCGTTGTGCCGCCGATTTTTCCTTAGAATCATAGGTCGAACCAGTATCTTGAGGGTTAGAATAATCTTCTCGCCGAAACGCCGTCCGTCTAGATAAGGCCTTTCCTCTATAACTTAGTTGATTCATTCCCTTTGGTTCTTATCCTGGGTTTTCAGATATTTAGTTGTTATGCTGCTGGCATGAGCCCGACTGGGGCATTATTTCAGTTTCAGCTGTTTTGGGGTATCTAGGAGATTTGCTATCTATTATCTGAACTCTGTCGAAAAATGTCTGAAACTGGTTATTCTGCTTGTGGGACTAGGTTTTCTGTGGGTTACCATTGATCCGGGAAGAGTACAATCGACACGAGTTTGGGTAAGATCATAATCGGGCAAACTTTGCAGAGTTTTTGAATCAACAGATATGGCAGAGAACGAAGTTAATCTGACAGCCCTTATGAGGTCTATTACTGAGATACAGTGGGCTGTAGAACAACAAACCCATACCCAAGTGCCGTGCCAAGCACAGATCCGGGTGATCCAGGCCCGTATCCCCATCATGAATGGGCAACCAGATGACGCGAATGAAAATGCCGAGGACTTTTGGGATGACAATCAAGTTCCTGATGGACCACAAGTCGCTCCACCACCATTGCCGAATCCTTGGCAGGTGATAGTTGAGGAAGAAAATACTGCTCAATCCAAAGAGTCTGCATTAGTCGAGAAAATTGACCAGATAGAGAAGGGCCTTAGAAAGGCAAAAAGAATCGAAGAATATATGCTAGATGTGGAAGGGTTATGTTTATTCCCCGATGCCAAGCTACCAAAAAAGTTTCAAATGCATGACATGAAAAAGTTTGATGGAACCGGAGATCCCAGAATTCATCTCCGAATGTATGTCGGTACCCTATTGCCAATGGAAATTGATGACCAGCTGAAAGCCCAGCTTTTCCACCGATCTCTTTCTAGGGCAGTCCAAAAATGGTTCCTTTCCCTTGATGTAGCAAAAACTAGAACTTGAGAGGACATAGCTACGGCGTTCGTCAGCCAGTGCAATTATAATGTCCAGTTAGATGTAACAACTCGGGAGTTAGAAACCACTCGCCAAGAAAATAGGGAGCCTTTTGTTGATTTCTTGACTCGCTGGAGGGGTAAGGCTGCAAATATGACGAACTGGCCCTTCGAGAAAAGAGCAAGTCAGAATCGTAGTGAAGAATCTTCAGCCTCCCCTGAAACGCTATCTGATCACACAGCCTCTTTCCACATTTGAGTAATTGTTTGACGCTGAGGTTCAAATAGAGGATGCAATCCAGTATCAGGACATTGAAAGAGTCGAGCCGAGCCAGAAACCACCAAGGACCTTCCCCACAACCAACCAAAATCCATCCGCTGCTCGCTCGGGCGAGGTGAACCTTTTAAATCATTCTTCTTCCACCCATCCAGCAAACAACCTTCAGCAGTCAAATAATGGCCAACAGCAACAAAAGCCGAGGAGGGTCTTCACCCCCCTCAATATTTCTTTATCTACCGCCCTGAATTGACTCGTCGAGAAGGGGCTCATCAAGCCATTGGACCCTATGCATGTCCCTGATCCACTTCCTCCGAGGTACAATGCCTCCCAATACTGTGCCTTCCACCAAGGCCACGGGCATTTAACTGACAAATGTATGAGGCTCCGTCATGAGATCCAGAATCTCATTGACAACAAAGTGATCCCCCCTCCATCAGCTACCCCAAAGCCGAATGTTACTACTAACCCGCTGCCAAATCATGCCAGGCAGGCTGGGGTAAATTACATGTCTTTAGGAGAATCGGAGGACCCGAGCCAGCACATCTGCTTAGCATATCTACCCCGCCCTCATGTTTTAATAATTGAAAACCAAACAGTATGCTTATTCATGATGATCAGAGGCAGTCGTGACAGGATGAAAGAATGGAATGATGATGCCTGGGAATGGTATCGACCGATGATCCAAACCTACCAACAAGAGGAGGAGCGCAATGAAGAGGATGACTAGCCGTTGCATTACCCTACTCGACCTTATGGGTTCGGCCATATACTTGATGGAATCACCCTTTCTCAACTTTTTAAGGAGAAAGTACACGTTGACGACATGTAATCTTATTGGCTGGTCAGGGTTGTGTTGAAGTCTGATGGGATCGAATGGACTAATTTTTGGGCCGCTTAGGAGTAACAACTGAACTTCATCGAAGAAGATATCTGGGAAGAGGTCGACAATACATGGGCTATCGAAGATGACGAGGAAAGGAGGGAAAGGGCAGCTATTAGTGACTTAAATGATTTGTGGGCGTTCGACACATAAACGAAGTAAGACAGACTGATAATGTGATGCCAGGGTTATGGGACCCCAAAGACGGCGTGGAACACCTAACTAGAAGTGGACGACATTTTCAGTCAGCTCAGCTAGAGAGGGAATAGCCAAGTGGAAAAAGGAAAGAGACAGAGCAAGAAGAGAAGGATGATATTATACTGAGACAACTAAAAAAGACACAGGCTAACATCAGTATCTAGGGCTTGTTGATGGCATCATATAAGCACAAGCAAGCTATTTCAAAAGTTTTGAACAAGGCCAGTGTTTCGATAGATGCAACCCCCGAGCAGCTTATTGGGCTTATCTTGCCAGTCGCTGAACAGAAAGTCATTTTCTTTTCTGATAAGGATTTGCCCACTGAAGGAAAAAGTCACAACAAGCCACTTCATATCACCGTCAAGTGCCAAGAAAAATGGGCCCCGGTGACCCTCATTGATAATGGGTCCGCTTTGAACGTTTGCCCATTGAGAATGGCTGTCTGTTTAGGGATGAGGCCAGACTAGTTCACTCCCTGCTATCAAGGAGTGCGAGCCTATGACAACACAAGAAGGGATGTACTAGAACTGGTGTCATTTGCCGTTTCAGTGGGCCCACTAGAGACATCAGTTGAGTTTCACGTGTTAGACATGCCGGCTTCCTTCAATCTGCTGTTGGGCAAACCGTGGCTACATGACCCGAATGTTCAGGCAGTGCCGTCCACCCTTCACCAGAAACTAAAATTGATAAAAGATGGGATAGTTCTGACTATTCATGGAGAGGACAGTATTCACCCTCCGAAAGGAGGGGAGGGCACAACTCTACTAGAAGTTCAGCATAGTGAAGACGATGTATTGCTCAGTGGTTTCAAGTTTGATGAAGTACAAGCCGTTCAGACGATGATGAATGAGGAAGAAAGGTATGTTAACCCACGAGCTTTAACAATGATGAGGAAAATGTCCTTTCCCGGTATGGGATTAGGGCGCAAGTAGCAAGGAAACCTAGAACCCTTTCAGGTATTGCCAACTTCGCACCGTTTTGGTCTTGGGTATGAGCCAACGAAAGAAGATTTGGAAGGGCCTAGAAGGGGGAGAAAGACTAATTATTCCAGGATACTCAATGGATACTTCGTCAAAGAAGGAGAAGATTTCTAGTATTGTGATTTTCTAGAGCCATGGATCGACAAAAAAACCAATCAAAAGCTGCCTAGGTTGGAGATCTTTTTTAGCCACCAATTGTCTGACACAGAGGAGGAAGAAACAGTGAAAGGAGAGAAAGAAGAAAAGAAGGTTTAAGAAGAGGACTGGGCTGACAAGTTTGATGGAGCTAACCTGGGCGTGCTGTTCAATAAAAATATGGGTCAGTTGCGCATAAGTGAATCGGATTGTTTCATGATGAGTTTCAGCGCACCAGCCGACTGCACCGAGCTCATCGTCGATGCGGCCACAAAGGAAGTAAAGAATTGGTCCATCGAGTCTTCTGGTGTGTAGGTTATCTATCCTGAGTCCAAGTTTGAGTTGGAGCCTGTAATTGAGGGCACGTCTGTTAGTGCTCCTCTCCATCTTTTACCACTGAGTTTGTAATTTCCACTGTTCTTAGTGAAATGAACATGATTTTCGGTTACTCTGTTTTGTTCGATCTATTTCATACGCTTTCTGACAATTTTGAATTCGACGGGGATATCCCTGAAGAAATAAAGTTTTTAATAAAAAGAGAAGAAGAAATGTGTGCCTAACTAATAATTGAAGAAACTTTGTCAATAAATCTGGGTGATGAAACTAACCCACAAAATGTTCAAATTGGTTCTTCTTTATCCTTAGCTGAACAAAAATAATTAATAACTTTATTAAAAGAATTCAAAGATGTGTTCGCATGGTCTTACGAAGATATGCCCGGAATTGATCCCGACATTGTCCAGCACCACATCCCTCTATACCCCGATGCTAAACCAGTCAAACAAAAACTAAGACGAATTTGGCCAGAATGGGCTCTGAAGATCAAAGAAGAGGTTGCCAAACAGATCAACGCTGGACTTCTAATGGTAATCGAATATCCGAAATGGGTAGCCAATATAGTACCAGTTTTAAAGAAAAACGGTCGTATCCGAGTCTGCGTGGATTTTGGGACCATAATAAGGCCAGCTTGAAGGACGATTTTCTGCTACCGCACATCGACATCCTAGTAGACAGTACAGCGGGACATGCCTTGCTGTCATTCATGGATGGCTTCTCCGAGTATAACCAGATTCTGATGGACCCTGAAGATAGAGAAAAGATGACATTCACCACGCCTTGGGGCACCTATTGTTACCGGGTTATGCCATTTGGCTTGAAGAATGCCGGGGCAACCTATCAAAGGGCTGCCACTTCCTAATTGCATGACATGATACATAAGGAGGTCAAAGTGTAAGTCGACGACATGATAGTCAAGTCTAAGGATCGGGATGGCCACACTACAACACTGTAAAAATTCTTCGAGAGAATTTAAAAGTACAAAATGCGGCTTAACCCACAGAAATGTGCATTTGGAGTCACCGCTGGAAAAATGCTTGGATTTATGAACACCCAACGGGACATCGAAGTTGACCCCTCGAATATTAAAGTAATTTTGGAAATAACTCCTCCGAGGACTGAGCGAGAAGTTAGGGGTTTTCTGAGAAAGATCCAATTTATCAGCCGCTTCATCGCAAAATTGATAACTACTTGTGACCCGCTCTTCTGTCTGTTGAAGAAGGGAGTTGAATTTGAATGGGGTCAGAAATGCCAAGACGCCTTTGATGCCGTACGATAGTACCTACAAAATTCACCAGTTCTAGCTCCTCCTGAACCTGACAGGCCACTAATTCATTACTTGTTAGTAACTGACTCAGCTATGGGATGCATGCTTGCACAAGAAGGAGAAACCAGAATCAAAAAGGCCATCTACTACTTAAGCAAGAAGATGACCCAGTCAGAAATATGGTACGTGCCGCTGGAGAAGACATATTGGGCCTTGGTTTGGGCTTCCCGAAAACTGAGGCATTACATGCTGTCTTTCACAGTGAATATCATCTCCCGAATGGACCCGTTGAAGTAACTATTTGGAAAGATGGCACTAACAGGAAGGCTGGCCCGATGGTTGCTGTTATTATCCGAGTTCGATCTATAATATGTCACCCGAAAGTCAGTCAAAGGCAGAGCAGTGGCAGAATTTCTGGCCGACCAACCAGTTGAAGGGGATGAAAACACGGAATTCCAGTTTCCCGACGAACAGCTAATGAAAGTTAGGGATGACAAATGGACTCTACATTTTGATGGCACATCCAATCAATATGGCTATGGAATAGGAGTCCTTCTTGTCACTCCCGATGAATCACACGTTCCATTCTCCCTAAAACTCAATTTTAAAGTCACCAGCAATCAGGCCGAGTACGAAGCATGTTTAGCGGGATTGGAGGCAACCTTAGAATTAGGGGCAAAGAAACTGAAAGTCATTGGAGACTCAGCACTGGTAGTTTCGCAAGCAAGAGGAGAATGGAAGGTCAGGGATTTAACCTTAATTCTCTACCATCAAGAGCTAGAGAAGCTGATACCGTACTTCGAATCAGTGATCTTCACTCATGTGCCGAGACTGCAGAACAAGTTCACCGATGCACTGGCCACCCTGGCATCCATGATTGACATATCACCCAGAGTACGGATGAGACCTTTGATAATAGAGCAGAAAAGAAAGCCGGCATACGAGATGACTGCTGCTATTGGAGAAAGCACTGACGGACTTTCATGATACGTTGACATTCAAAACTTCATAGAAAAAGGAGAACATCCCAAGTTTGCCAGCAAAAAGGACAAAAGGGCAATTCGATGATTATCTGCGCAGTTTGTCGTTTGTGGTGGTAGACTGTACAAACGAGGACATTCTAGGGTCAACAAGATGTGTGTAAACACGGAAGAGGGCCAAGAACTGATGAAAGAGACACATGCGGGAGCCTGTGGTCCACAGATGAGAGGAAATATGTTAGCCAAAAAGATCCTACGACAAGGGTACTTTTGGATGACGATGGAAACAGATTGTATACAGTTTGTACGTAGGTGTCATAAATGCCAGATTCATGCAAACCTCATGCACGTTCCCCCATCTCAGCTGTATAATCTAACGTCACCATGGCCATTCTCGGTATGGGGCATCGACGTGATTAGTAGAATAACACCGAAGGCATCTAATGGACACGAGTTTATCTTAGTGGCCATTGACTATTTTACCAAGTGGGTGGAGACTGCTTCCTACTCGGTTTTAAAGGCCTCCCATGTTGCCAAGTTCATCAAGCAAAATATCATTTGTCGGTATGGAGTTCCCCACGAGGACATCTCATATAATGGCTCACACTTCCAAGGGGAAGTCTTGAATCTTTTCGAGGAAAACTGGATAGTGGCTCACAAGTCCTCACCATATCGGCCACAAACTAACGGGGCAGTCAAGGCAACAAACAAGAACATCAAGAGAATTCTGCAAAAGACAATCAACTCACACAAAGATTGGCCGGAACATCTACCATTTGCA
>JAULJZ010000377.1:0-17273 GCA_032270985.1 Heliamphora pulchella
ATTTTCTTTTGGCATCCGAAAGTGTGTCTTCGATTATAAAAGGAGAATGAGTACTCCTTTGTTACTCAGACAATGCTCAATTCTTTCTCTTCTATATCTCTTACCTCCCCTTCTGTAAAATAACCTTCTACCTTCTCCAATATTGTATAAGTTTTCTCTTTTAATAAAGTTTTCTCTTCCATGTCTTATATATATATATATATATATATATATATATAAATTTCATAAAACAAGAAAATTTAGAACTTCAAAGTGCAAAGTTTAAGGGCTGAAAAAAATGAAGGACTAGCATATGATAAAATTATCCAAAATAACAACAATAAGCATCGTTGACCAAGCACAAAATCATTGAATCTTTTTTAAAGGATAGATACGATTGCACCATGTCTTCCTAAAAGAGGGGCTATCATGATTGAAAAAAGGGAAAAAAGACTGTTGGGCTGTCATTATTGCCCTAAACGGCATCACTAAAGAGCATTAAAAAAATAAAAAAATTGCATGAACTGTATGAATTGAATCGTGAATCCTACGATTCAATGTGACTTCGGATTCCAAGTAACGATTTATATCGTGTAGTCCAAAACTCGTATCGAATTGTGAATCGTATGATTCTAGCAACCATGGTAAATAGCATGTCACACTAAGATACGTGGTAAGTTTGCTTTTTGTTTAATCCTAATTTAAATTTGTATTTGTTAATTATTTAAAATCTATTTCTTTAACTACATTTTTTTTGGAGTATAATATAGAAGACTTTCAATCTGTCAAATCGCTCAAAATGTCAGTTTAAAATTGCTACAAAGTTACTAAACTCGTCGGTTAACAGAAGAGTGGATTAGTGACGGGTTGAAAAGCCTTTATTTACTGAAGGAGAGTTGGTTTATGTTTTTTCAACCCAATCCATGCACACCCCTACACCTCAAGAACTGTGCTAGTTGGGTTGGCGAAAGTGGGTGGGTTGGCTGCGTACCCCGTACCATATAAATCCCCATTAGGGAATGTCTTCCAAGTCGACAAGGAGTACCAACAGATATGTTAAGAAATTCCACCTTGGATTAATGCATACTTCTTGGAAACTGTTCATGGTACTTTATGATGTTTACCCAACCAACATCATGGAGCTGATAAATTCATACTCGAGCTCCTTATAGCCATTTATTTAATCTGAGATTCAACAACTAAAAATTTGGGTAGCTCACATATTGAATTTCACTTTCTGCTAGCCTACTGCAAAATCCATAAGTAACTATGTAGGATGTGCTGAAATTGGGCTCATCTTTTATTTTGAGAGAGAATATCTCAAGCTTTTCACCCCCCCCCTTCATTTGCTTTGTTGTTGGTTTCCTTGCAAATTGAAAACTTGTGCATTTACGTACTTATTTGTGCTTGTGAAGGGGAGAGGGTGTTAGAATAAGAAGTGAATGAATTACCAGGAGTTAGAAGTGGTACTAATGAAGATAAGAAGAGGGAAGATCTATGACAACGGGTAATGTGGGCCCAATAGATGTGTTCTTGAGGATTAGTGAATTGATGATCACATTAGATGTGTGAAGTGAAATCTAGGGACAAAGGAGGACATGGGCTCAACCAGCAAAGAATGGCGTGGTTGCCTTAGTGATAAGTAGTACAGATTTGGACTTCTTTGGCCTTAGGTGTGGTTGGATGCATGTTTTATTTGCATGTTTTTTTTTTCTTTATTATGACAAGGAACCCATCGCGGAGAAATCCCATACATATGTGTGTCTTGCCACACACATAGATCAAGCAAAACTAAGTGCCATGACCATGAGAATTGTGGTTATTTGGTGTTGGTGGCCACAAGAGGATAAAAAGAATTCAAGTAATTAGGATAAAGGTGTGTTAAGTTGAATTGACTTCTTTTTTTTTTTTTTGAATTGGGCCATGTGTTTCACAAGAATTGATAGGTTCATTGGATCCCAAGAGGTTGAGAGGAGTTGTACTAAAGACTTTCACTTTCTTAGGTGTGGTCCCTTACCAACTGTGCTTTATTTGTATGTGATGTGATTTTAAAGAAAAAAAGAACTCAAGTAATTGGCACGCTTGTTGAGGTGAGTATATTATTATTTTTCTTTGAATTGGGGGCATTACGAGAATTGATATGTTCCATTGCACATTGGAGATGATTTTTGGATACTTTTGCATCCTTGAGTAGTCAACGATGTTACCAACATAACACTTGTGTACGCCCCGAGAGGAAATTCACTTGTTTTCTCCTGTCCTATGGGAGTTATCTGCCCTGTATATATATACATACATACATATATATATATATATATATGTGTGTGTGTGTGTGTGTGTGGAGTCTATTACAATCATTTGAATTTGCAACTTCATTTGTTTCAGTTATAAATAATGATGTCTCGTTAGTACTGTTATTGTCCATTTGTTAGGGTTTTGTAGGATGAAACAAATTGGGGTGAGAGTGTTGGGGACCCGACTTTTCATCTCAACATTGAAACTTTGTGTCATTGTTAATGGGGTGGTTAGAATTGGCATGGTCCATTCTCCAATGCTGTTTAATGTTTAGGGGTAATACATTAATTTTTGTGTGGTGCGAATGAGGAAGAAACTAAAGTTAGATGTATGCTGCTTTGCTTTAAGGCCGTCTCAGATTCAAGAAAGGAGATAATTCCATTAAGGGAGGTGCATACGTGGAGATGAATAATGATGGTAGCTAATTTGGGATGTAAGGCAATCTATAACTGCATACATTGGTCGATAGATGCGAAGAAATAGGTCATTATCTTGGACATATTTGGGTCCTCTGTTGGGTTCTCCCTTCAAGAACAAAGCAACTTGGGATGTTGTGGTGGAATGATTTTACCGACGCTTGACTAAATGGAAGAGGCTATACCTTTTTTAAGGGGCAAACTTACTGTCATTAGGTGTACTGTTTGCCAGTTTGCCTCTCACTATCCCCATTTATGTGGCAAAAGGTTAGATAAATTGTTGAGTGTTTCTTGGGGGAGGCTTTGGAGAGGAATTTGGAGTCTTATGTATTTGGGATGGAGGAGGTATGTTTTCCTTTGGAAAGGGCATAATTCTAGAATTGTTTGACAATATGATGTTGGTTAAATGGTTGCAGAGTAGTCTCTTGACAATGTTGAGTGATAGAAATATGGGCATGACTGGGAGAATTGGTTTGCAACTAGCATTTGGGGAGCTTATAGATTGGGTATTTGAATAGAGGCTCAAAGATGACCCCCTTTGTTTTCCCCATTGTATCAAATTGCTACAGTGTGGGGTCGGGTTTGAATAGGAGAATCAAACTTTTTAAATATTTTTTCCTAGTTTCCCCTTTTGTTGAATTTACCGTCTTCAACCTAATAGGTGCACGTAAGTTAGATCAAATGTGTTTAATTTTCAAATTGACTTGTGTATAATTGGGGTGTATGTCAATTCTACCGATTTTGATTTACTCCTGATTGTAACTCAAGTGTATGTTGTTTGGTTCGATAGACATTCCACTCACCATTAAAGCTTAGTTAATATAAGACGGCGTGCTAGCCTTAATGATCTTTGAATCATTGCTAGAATATACGCATTGGATCGACGAGGTACTCGATTCAAAGGAACAAAATTATTTTATCGGGAGTACACAATTCATTTCATTCACAAAGGTGTATAAGGAAATTAAAGTGCTCAAGATACAAGAGATGAACACAAGGATAAATAGTGGCTTGGCACCTAACCTACATCTGCTCCCAGCCTTCCTTGCCAGAAAATGATTTTTCTCTTGGTTACTCAAAAGCTTGGCAATTATCAAAGAGTTTTTGCTGGGTTTTCCATAATCCTTACAAATCACTAATAATGATAGAGCATTTTTAAGTAAACCCTAAACCAACAACCATCAATCACAAATATCTAACGCTTAAACTCGGAAAAGCTCACGTAAAGCTCATAGTGCCTCCATGACCGACCATGGTGCGGATATGTGATGGTAATATTATTTACAAGAAATGTATAACGCTAAGATGAGAAATTATACTGTGGGTCTTTGCTACATTTGATTTTGTTGTAAAGGCTAGTTATTGTGAAGTTGAAGCTAATAAAAGTACCAAAATGGAGTTTATCCACAATCAACATTTTTTTAAAAAGTTGTCTTAATTTATAAGCAAAAAATAAAAGTTGCGACAATTATCCGCTACAGATTTCAAAAAGGAAAAAGCTAAAAGTCGCCTTGAAAAGTTTTGACAAACACTCTTTTTCCCAAATGAGAACTCCAAAGGTCTTCAAAGAGTAAGCTCTCACCATGTATGGGTGATAGAACTTAGAAGGTTTCACAAGCCCACTCTCACTCACACAAGGGTTGCAAAAACAAAGTGTGAAGGTGATTTAGATAGTATATGAAATGTATGAATAGTTAGGTAGTTCTCTTGTCAACAAACACAAATATGGTGGTGTTGTAGGATAGCTTACCCTCAAATGGCAATAAACGTGAATATATTCTAAATATTTGCCAGGATGATCGAACAAAATGTTGCCATGGTCAACTTTAATGTTGGTTGACCAATCTAATCTTTTTAGGAACTCTCCATACTTTAGTATCGGCGATCACAATTCAAGGTTTGCCAACCAAATTGTAACATTGAAAATTACCAATCTCAGGACTTCCAACATGGTCGACCAATCAAGAGGGTGATTAGCTAGGATGTGAGATTGAAAATTTTCAGTCCAAGGACCTTAGCCATGGTTGAGGGTTGAACAGGCTCAAGACATGGTCATCCAAACTCCTTTTAGGCTTTGAGTCTTTTTCCATCTTTCTGGTTTGTCCTTTGTCTATGCTCTTTTTATGCTGATGAAGTTCGTATTTCTTCCATGTTGATGACGATGTCACATAATGTTTTTTCCACGTCGATGAAGGTCTTCCATAGCACTTAAAGTTCTCAAACTCTTCATGGGTATGGTCAAGTATCGCCTCGAAGATTCTAATATTAAAACGGGTGTTGCCTATTGTAAAATGAAGGGGTATTTAAAGTATTTGACGTGCGAGATGCTTGAGGAGTCTATAAGGAGACTGCCGTCGATCGTCGTGTTGTCGAAAAAATACACGAGAGAACATGTTGATGTGTCGCATTGTGCTCCCAGCAGAGCTGTTCCTATTCTATCTCGATCGATGTCTATGGGTTTGCCGGATAGGAAGAGAGAACATTTGATAGGAGGTTTTTGAGAATGCGCCTCCGTCATTAAGGAACGTAGAGGTCGTTCTAGTGTATCTGAGATAGATGTACGCAAAGGCGGTGTTGGTATTGCCAAGCTCGATCCTAGCCCGTCGGTTTCGGAGGTTGGAGTCAGAAAAGATGAAACGAAGAGGAGAGGATATGCTAATATGGATCCTTAGGAATTTTTCGAGGTTTTAAGAAATGTAATAATGAGTGTGAAAAATGGCGAAGAGGCTAAAGAAGTAATAATAGATGATAAAGGAAATGTTGTAAGTGAATGAGATATTCAGACATTTATTTTTTAGAAATAATATTTAATAGAGGTTTTCATATATAAACTCGTAGATTACATTAGATTCTGCCCACTCTTTAACAATGAATCAAAATTTATTTCTCTCTGATAGGACATATTAGAGTTACATAATACAAAATAAGGAATACCTCCTTTAATTTTTTGTTTTTTACGGTATTTGTCATTAACAATATAATCTCTTTGTGCTCTTAGGAGTTCCTTTTTATATGGTATAAATTTAAAAGATATATCATCAATTACATTATATAACGTGTGTGGATTATAGTTACTAAAATCCACTCCGCCACAAAAATAATTATGTTTGGGGGCTCTGGTCATTGTTTGTTGACTGCGTATTCCAAATTATGTAGTTGTGTTGCCCATATGTATGGCTGTTTAGTCCTGACTCTATATAAGAAATCAGATTTGGAAGTTGATTCGTTGAGGATGGAGGTCCAGATAGAGTCTCGGTTTTTTTTGGACTCTTCCTGGTGTCCTTTAGGACCCCTTTGTTAATGAAATTGCCCTCCATGGCGAGGTAGTCTGCTACGTGGCGTCTGAACGAGGAACCTGTATGTTTGGATGGTAAGTTGTTTCCCCGACGGTGGGGTCCTTGATATCGCAGTGGTTTGGGTTTTGGATGTTGAATCTCTTCTCCATCTAGAGAAGGATGTAGAGGTAAGGTTCCCCATCTTGGTGAGTTTTTGTAACAATCCTAATATAGGTAAGGTTTCTGAGTGAAAATAATGACCAGATATGGTCAAGTACAAATTGTGCAATTAAATTGCACTGGGGATATGGTAAGAAGAGAGATTTGCCTTGAACTCTGAAAGAAGGAGTTTTGGCTATTTTGTACGGAGGCGTATCACTTGAAAATTCTATATGATACAAAGTTTTGCTGAGGCACGCGACAACGCGGATTTTAAAGCAGAGCGTAGGGGCAATTTTGTCTTTTCACGCGGGGCAAAACCTTTTAATATTAGGGTTTTGTCTATCGCGCGCCGATAGGTGCTTGGTAGGATAACGCCATTAGGATGACGACATGTGTAAAGGTAGCCGACAACATTACGTGAGTGGACCCCACAATGGAATCAGTCTTTGGTAGCACTGTACAACTGTCAGATGGATATTGGAATACTTGTCGACAATTTAAGTAAAAAGCAAAAGTGAACAGTGTAAAGTGAAAAAGTGGGCCCACTGAATAGTTGTAAATGTGGAAACTTCTTGGGTAAGATAGTGTTTGCTCAGTGTATATATATATATATATATATATATATGGGTTCGGCACGTTATGGAGTGGAGAGGAATATGCTTTTGAAATGCGATAGCTATCGCAGTGACTTCTTGTTGTGGTACCTTGTCTTTGCCCTTCTATTTCTTGTGTGCTTTTTTTTATTGTATTGGCATATAATGCTGTACTGTTTAGAAGACTATCCTGGGAATTATAGGCAGTTCATTCAAATGTGTGTAGATTGTTATTTGACATGGCAAATAGACCTGTGGGAAGAGAGCCGTCGGTCAGCTCCGACGAAGTTTGTTCTAGCGTGCGAAGAAGAGAGGGAGTTAATATCAAAATTAAGGTGCCTGAACAGAAGGGTTAGTAGAGGTAAGAGGATTTGCAGAACTGTTAGAATAAAAGAGTTGGAGTGTTTTTTAAAAAATGGACAGAGTGGGAAGCAGTCAATATCAGACCCCCCTTGCTTATCGGAGAATGAGAACCCGGGCGGTCAGTGGGTTTAAACGTAGTTACCGTGGTTGTGCTCCTTTTCGGCCTTGTATTCGCAGACGTTATGTGCAGAATATTATCAGATTCATTAAAAAGAAAAGGAGGGGAGTAAAAAAGTTATAAATATATGATGAACAAATGAAGGACATTAGTTTTAACAACAAAGGTGTATCCAGGTTACTTAACAGGATTGTATTGGGAAATAAGAGGTCTGATCGCCAATCGGACAAAATTGTGGTTAAGGGTATAAAACTAATTGGGAATGTGCAATTGGGGCCTGCCGCAAAGGATGAAGCAGTTGTCCATCATGTGTTATTATTTATTGTAAATGATAATTCCCCATAAGATGCAGTCCTGACACCAGAAAAGATATTTATTGGTGTTGGAAAGGGTAATCCGGAAACATGGATTGTGGATCCAGATTACTCGGATTGGTTTCGGATGTTGAAGAAAATGCGGTTCAAGCTTGTTGGCGGGAAAGACAGAATATGTGCGACATGGAATAGAAGTTGTGGACCGGTTTTGTTCGATTGATGTTTGGACTGACTACAAAGACACCTTGTTAGGAAATGTTGGCAGCATTCAGGAGGGTGTGATATATTTAGTTGTAGCTTCTGTGAGCAGGATAGAGTGCAAATACACTTTAAGGAGTCAAATGTATTTTAAAAGTGTTTAGTATTATTTTTGTTTTTTGGGGTATTTAACCCCTCGGTTCCTGTGTAATTTTCAGGTCAATGGAAATGGATGATATAAAAATTGGTGTTGTGGAAGGTGTAGCCAATGTACCCTCCATGTAGTAGTTGCTTGAGTTCTACTGAAGGTTGCACATGCAAGTCATGAAATTACCAATCTTTGCTAGCCTAGCACTACTATAACAAGGGGTTGGGGAACTTTTTCCTCTGGTTTGAAAAAGACCAGATGACTCTACTTCCACCTCGCTGCCTCCCATTTCTCGTCTAAAACTGTGGTACAGCCAGAGTCTCTTGCCTCCTACCACGAGTCCAGAGTAGCTAGTGTCTCAAATTTAATTACTTAAACACTTCTCCGTTAGAAGCATAATTAGATTGGTTGCCTACACACCTCCCCTTGATATTTAGTCTATCTTGGAAAAACTTGGGGCAGTCACGCGTGTGGATCGAGCATTGCTTGCTGCTGAGCTGAATGAGTCATCTGACCATTGAGATTTAGAGCCTCAAGATTTGGTTCAGGAATGATGTGCTTTTGGTGTCTTCTCTTTACTGGAAAATGGTTGTTTGGTTTGGGTTGGGGGTGGTGGTGAATTTCCTTGGATGGGGATTAGTGAATTAAGGTTCCCTCAATGGTGGCATTTTTGCTTGGAGGATGCTTGGGAATCTATTTTGTTGGTATTATAATTTGAGTGGCAAATTTTTTTTAGATTCATATTGCATCTGCAAGAGAGAGGGATAAGTGTAAATCTAGTTACTTTTGGATTGCTTAGAGCGAGAGAAGAGTTTGGAGCATGGTGTTTCCAATTTTTGCAGGTGATGCCTTCTCGGTCAAAGATTTTTTTACTGCATGGAAGAGGTTGCCCAAGGGAAAGGCACTGAATGTTGCTCCACTTTGTCTTATATGGTGCTTGTGGAGTGAGAGGAATAGATGATCTTTTGAAAATATTGAGAGTTCAGTTTTTTGGTCGGAGGAGATTTTTCTAGTATAGGACAACTTTAGGAAGCTTTTAAACTACCGCGGATTTGGATTTGTATGGCCCTGTGTGCATGTTACATTTCCTTGGACTTCTCTGGCCAATTTGGCTGGCATGCGCATCATATCTCCCTAAGATCCAAATGACACAAGTTAGTTGTGTTTCACCATTCTAGTTTTGAAGTGTACATATTCAGGTAGGTTGGAAAACACTAGACCATCTATTCCTTCGGAAATATATGTACCTTATTATTTCTTAGTGTATGTAGAAATAGGAATTTAGGAGACTACATACAACTACATTATATTTAGCATGGAATTTCCCCCTCCCCCCTTCCCCCTTCCCCAATTTATAGGGTGTGATATCCATTGGTAACTACTTGTTAGGTCTTGGGAGGCAAGGGTTTTTTGAACTGAACTAACATGCTAAATGGTATGTTATGTCAAACAATATTTATCGCCTTGGATTTTCACTATTATCTTCCCAGTCTTGTGATTTATACAAGTTTTTGGTTATGATTTTCTCCTGTGGTGCCTATGGTGCTTATTAGGGAAGACAA
Source organism: Heliamphora pulchella (assembly GCA_032270985.1). Taxonomy (NCBI): domain Eukaryota; kingdom Viridiplantae; phylum Streptophyta; class Magnoliopsida; order Ericales; family Sarraceniaceae; genus Heliamphora; species Heliamphora pulchella. The sequence continues at coordinate 9,424 of JAULJZ010000377.1, forward strand.
TGACGGGACTTTAGCTCCTTGGGTATGCTTGGAGGTTCGATAAAGGGGAATTGGATTAGATATGACTATACAATTCATTCAGGCTATGTCATCATTGTATAGGAAAGGATTAGAAAAATATCATATCTTATTCCATTTTTCGGGTGAATAACGCATATACCAATTCAATATAATACCGTTTGGAGCAGCAAATGTAACAATGGATAAGAAACGAATTTCCTAAATTGCATTGATTCTTATCCAAACTTGTAGAATGTTATTTTTGGCTAGAATATTTTGAGGTTATTTAAGTAAATTTGAAGTCTTATACGATAAGTAATTTTTCTTATATCATTTTAAACTTGGTATAAGCTTATACAATGTGCATTGTATAAAGATGATATGACTAGATTCTACATCAATGTCACGTCATTCCTTGTATAAGATACATTGACATAAATACGGAATACAAGATCCTCCAAATACCGTATAACATTGGATATTTAAGCTCATATATTATCTTATACAATCTAATCCCATTTTATAGAAACCCCAAACATCCCCCTAATGATGGTTAGAAACTTACCTGATCTCACTCCATAAAAAGGGCAAAGTCTAAAAGGAAAAAACCATCGGTAAGTTTGTTCTCATCTGAACTCGTTTAATCTGTTGGTGAAAATTGCATTTTTATTTTGAAGAGACCATTTTAGCATTGAAAATGAAAAATGTTTAGGAATGGAAGCTGACTCCATGCGTGTTCTTTTTTTTTTTTCCTCCCTTTTCAGGTATGGTATTTTTTAAGTGTATGGTTAGTAATAAAAGTACAAGAAGCATAATATGGCAGGGTTATAATGCTGTACTTTCTAAAGATGGATGATGGCACCATTGCTGCAGTCAGCTGTTGGCATGCACTTTTATGTGGTGGGTATGTAATGACTACCTGTACACACAAAATGACACTCGTATTATTATCACTACATGAAGACTTGTGAGAACTTTGTTTATTGTATGCTAGTTTGCTGGTATAAATAAATAAGACCATTTTAACTTGGTAATATGTTGTACACAGACAACTAACCACGGACTAACCATAGAAAATGCGTCTCAGCCATTCATATATACATGAAGAACCCACAACATTTGTGGATTTCACATGCAATAGAGGGCTGCTATGCAATTTTCTGTACAGTTTGTTTTGTTTTATGTGCAATTGTGGGATTCACATGCAATGAATGGCCGATATTAATTTTCTATGCAGTTTGTGGTTGGTTTTCTGTATACTATCTATTTTTTTTCTTGTTTCTTCGAAATGGAATTCTTGCATTTCCAAGTGCCCCTTCACATCACATTTTTTGATTCAGAAAACGGGTGGTCGAGGGAGCTGGTGTTATGTTTTTGCTGGTTACTTCCTCTTTGAGCTTGCGGCATTAATTGGTTGATTGCTAATTAAGGGGCTTAGTGCTTTTATTGGTAACTAGCTTCAAAGCTAGCATTTTGCATTTTTGTGTTTGAGCTTATTTGGATTGAAAGCAAGTTGTTTGATAAATTAGCTTTTAGTTAGTTTTTTTTGAAGCTGATTGATTAGGTAAAAAGTAAATTTTTTTTTTTAATTCCAAACTGGTCGATATTTTCATTAAACATAGTTGTTTATTATGATTATACACAATTTATTTACCGGTGAATAAGTTATCAAGAGTATTATTGTATTTTAGAATGAGGTAGAAGTTTACATAAAGAATTCTAGGGATCAGTGTTCTTGATTTTGAACTTTTGCTTTTTATGATTTTTGATTTTTTGATTTTTTTGCCAAACAAACGATGTTTACTTTTTAATTTTTTGGCTACAAAAATCAAAAAACCAAGTTACCATTTAGGGCCCTTAATTGGCTTTTGAATGCTGGGTCGGAATTATTATTAAATATATAGAAGTGTAAAATTGTTTATTTTGAATAAAAAGTTAAATTTTTTTTAATCTAAATAACCAATTTTAAGAAGTTAGTTTAAAAGTTATCAAACAATTAATTTTGAATTTAATTTAATTTTTTAGTTAAAAATATAAAAAGTAAAAAAGTTAGCGATGAAGTTAGTTGTTAACCGGGCTTAAGAAGCGAAAGCATAAAATGTTAATATTTAAGCTGGTTAGTAATTAGAATTATTTTTAAAACCTCTACAAACGTGGATAGATTTAAATTAGGCACTCAAGTTTTGCAATGCGAAATTAATTTCTTAAAAACATTTTGAAGGCACTCGTTATGAAGTTAAATAGAAAAAATCGTATTAGTTTTTTTATACTATTATTATTTATGCAAGTTAATCAATAAATAAAAGAAATAATATTCTTCTTTCTTTTATTTATTCAAACAATAAAGAGAGGAAGCACATTTAAAAAAAAATAATTTTAGTAATTATCCTTTTTTTTTCTAGCTTAAATTGCCAAATGAATTATTTTAACTTTTCATTAATTCTAGAAATGGAAGGAAGTCTCGGGTACCATTTGGCATTGACCATGGGCTTCCTCCTCACTCAGAAAAATGGGTGATAGAGGGGGTGGTGGTAGTGTTTAGCAAAATTATTATTAGTAATTTTTAATTTTTTATTTTTAATTTAATTATAAATTATAAGTTTTTTTAAGTACTCATAATTTCTGCTACAACTTATAATTATTATTTTTTTCTATTTCAGTCACAAATTATAATTTTTATTAAATATTTACAACTTACAATTCATAAATTATTACTTTTAGCAATGTCAAATACCACTGGTGTATGTTTTTTGCTGGTTAAATGCACTTTGAGCTTGTGGCATTAATTGGTTGATTGCTGATTAAGGGGCTTAGTTCTGATTGGTAAGTAATGGATTACTTACTATTAGGTTAGATCGGTTGTCAGCCTGTGGAGGTACCATTTGTTGTTATTGGACAAATTTTTCTTTTTTATTTTTCCTTGTGCGATATCAAAATCAGGCGAGCAGAAAAGAATGGTTTTCTCTCTAGCTTGATCAACAAAACATACTTTTCATTCAACGTTAGTCAGTATGGATAGTCAAATCCCGACTGTAGCATTGTGCGACCCAACATAATCTCCGGCATATGAGCGACGGTTGAGCTTCATTTTATGGTGGTTTAAGCTAGCACCTCAAAAGTTAATTTTTTTTTTGATTTTTAGCCAAATATCTTATTTGGATTGAAAGTTGTTGATTGGTAAATTAATTTTTAAGTTAGTTTTTTAAACTTGGTTGATTGAGTAAAAAGTTAATTTTTTTGTTTTTTTTTTTCAAATTGGACAGTCGTTCTGAATTTTTCTATCTGAGCAAGAAGTTGGGCAGTGGCGTTCTGAAATTTTCCCCATGCATGCACTAGTTGCGCTGCTGCTTCAACATTGATCTCTGCTTGAACAACGAGCCCATAGTTCAACATCTAAAAAGTGGGCACCATGGTTAGTGCAGGATTGCAGGGATATTGCTCTTGAATTGGGGAAGAAAAAGAAGAGGACAGATTTTAGCGCAAGTGTAAAATTAGAAAGGGATAAATTTAATTTAATTTTACAAAAGTAAACCAAGTAACTTATAGTTTATCCATTGTTTAATTTGAAACAAATCAAATGTGTAAAATCTAATTCGACTCAATTCATAACTTTTATACTAATCTTATATTTTTATTAATCCAACCAGTGGTAACTCCAGAAATTTTTGTTGATGGAGTCATTCATGTTTCATGTTTGCATTCGACGATATTTCATGTTTTGAAATCGCTGCATAATAGTTTTGTTATCAACGGTATCAAAAATATCATTTTCAATATATATAATCAAGCAATCATTGAGCCACTGATTTCCCATCCGATTGCGCAATCGACTCTTTACATATTGCGCAATCAACTTTGCTTAGGAGCATTAAAAGCCGAATCTTGTAGTGTCGTTGATTTTCTTTTAAAATTTTTATCTATATTGTCTAAAACCAACAAAAATAATAATAAAAGAAAATGTCAATGTATATATTCATATTCAATGTACATAATTAAACTAAGATTTCTACAATCAACAAATGTTTTCCTCAATTTGTCCATATTCATACGTTATTTTTTTTTCCAATTTGCTGATTTAGTGATTTCTACACCAATTTATTCATATTTATAAATTCTAAATCTCTACAATCATACAATGTTAATATACAATCAGACAATCTCTCCAAATGGCCAATATAAAGCAAGAATGCAGAAATTTAAACTTTTTTCCCAAATTAAAAATCATAAATCCTAGATTTCTAGGGTTTAAAATTCGAAATCATACCTTGAACAGTCGAGAGAGAGAGAGAGAGAGAGAGAGAAGCAAAAAACCCTAGAGTTGGACCAGTGGACTTGAGAGAGAGGGAGAGAAGCCGAGAACCCTGGAAACCCGAGTGAGAGTCACAAAGCTTTAAGTTTTTCGTGTTCGTTCAATCGTTCGGCGACTCCTACACCGACACAGACAACTCTTGAAAAGTTTCTTATGGCATTGGCATCACCCATTCACCTTTTCCAACAAACTCGTTGGCTGTAACAGCTATTTCTCCTACGGTCGCGTCTTCACCGATTACCTTGGTACACACCCAAATCCTCTCTCAGAGAAAGAAACCGAGAGAGAAGCTGAGAAATCCAAAATCTGAAAATCGTGGAGGGTTCTGTTGGTGTTGGGTTGGGATGTGTGTGAGGCTAATGTTTTTGATTGTGTGTGTGTAAAAGGTTTGGTGAAATTCACTTATAAATGTATAAAGTATTTCTAGATTATGTATTTAAAATTTATTTTTAATATTTAAATAATTTAAAAAATGTATATATTTAAGAAATGTATGTTGAAAATATATATTTATGAGGTCAAATAAAATTTTTTTATGGGGTCAAATATTTTTTAATTTTATATATATACTATAATAAATTTTTTTTATTTAAAAGTTATGGGGTCATTTGACCCCAAAAGCCAGAGCATGGCGAATCCAACTGAATCTAGACCAAAATTAAATGTGGTGCTACACATTCGTACAATACTTCAATCAAGAAGGCAACTGAGTTTGATGAACTGAAAAACAACCAAGAAGAATCAAGCAATCATACAAAACACAATTTATGTGCTTCACCAAATACTAATTTTACTATGATAATAGACAGTACAAGTCACAATGATACAAACCCTAACTTGAGCAAAAAATGTAAAGATCCACAATTCGATCAAGAACAAGAATGGATCAAAATCTTTTTCATAAATGCTCCGGTTCGGGCTGGCGGCTTTCACCTATGCTCTATGGACTAAGTTTCAAAAAATATTTATTTTAATCCGCAATCCTTTTGAAACAGGTTGAGTCATGGGTCGGACCCTCTCAAAATAACCAAGCACCGCATGCCTAACAGATGCTGCCATGTTCGGCCCACTTCAAATAGTATTTCAATAAAATTTGTTCTAAAACTTATTTCAAAGACATGGATTATTGAAAATGGAAAAGGCAAAATAGTGAATTTGAAGATGATGCCTAAACTTGAATCCAAACTGCATTACTCATTCCATAATTTCCCTCCTACAAATGAACTGCAAAAAGAACTCCCAAAAGAAAAAGCCAAAAAAAGAACAAAATGACAGACGAAAGAGAAGATAACACTGCCAAACCTATTAATCTTAGAAACCTGAGCATCACTAAAACTGAACCCTAAAACTTAAAACTTACCCTAACCCTTTTTTCAGTACTCTCATTTCCTTCCTTCTCTTATATCACTAACTAAAATATGATTACCTATTGCTCCTATCTCTACTCTGTACAAAGAACAAATGAACAAAGAAATGTGCAAAACAGTACCAGAAAGAACATGAGATCAATAGAGGAGAGCAAAGCAGTGAAGAAGATCACAAATGTAATCCGGTGAAGGGTCCCGGGCCGGTCTCTATGCTGCCCTCCTCTGCCGCGAATGTAATCCGGTGAAGGGTTGCTGCTCGGTGCGAGTTCTGGCTAGTCTATGCACCGCCCTCTCCCTCAAATGTAATCCGGCGAAGGGTTGCTGCTCGGAGCAAGTCCTGACTGGATGGTGGTCGCACTCACAACCGTGAAATGTTTCTGATCACCACCCTTGATTCTCATCTCAAGGACTTTCTTGTGAGAGTTGGAGTGCAATGCCGGAACGAATGTCGGGCTCGCTGCAGGCCGGTATTCGGGAAAGAGTCGGCCCGATTTGTAACGGACGCCGCAAGCGTTGCAGAGGGTTTTTGGCCCCATCGGTCCGGCCCTCCACTGCGGTGTCTTGGTTATCTCGCAGTGTGCGCATTTCCGAACAGCTGGTGCCGGGTTTTGATTCATCCCCACCGGAGCCAAGGGAATTGACAATTTCATTTTCTTCCTCTTCTTCTTGTGTTCTGCTGCAGCTGAATTTGGAATCTTTTTTACAGGAGGGGACTTGGCAAAGTTCTCCGATTCTGAGGAAGCTACCGGAACAGGGAATGACGAGGTATTCTCCGTGACAGATGAGGTTGGAGAGATGAGTTGAATTGCTGGCCGGGGATTGAAGGTTGCGGGGCGAGGGCGCTTGCTACGAGCACGCTGAGTACCGGGTTGGATTGGGCCGAGTGGCATAATCTTTCCACCCGAGCAGATACTGCTGCTGCTGCTACTGCTACTGCTACTGCTACTAATGCTACTCTCGAGAACAGAGACAGGACTGGAAGTTTGAAACTGATTATGAGACCGCTCCTTGTTGTCCGAAGCATTTTCTTTGTCAAGGGTCATGACGCCTCCACCGGGTAAAGAATCATCCACGAAATCCGAAAGCCAGTTGAGATTTACGATATCGATATCTTCACACTGAGGAAAATAAAAATAGAAAAACATTCAAACTAAAGAATCAGACGAGAGCGGGAAAAATATAGGTAACAAAATCAAGAGTAGACAAAGATCAATCCAACTTCAGAAGTCAATTTTCGTGAACTTATAGTAAGGAATGGTAAAAAAAGAGAGAAAAAGATCCACAAATTTAACAAAGTACGGCCGTTGACAAACAAATATCAATTGGCTCCCTCTTATTTATCACAGTTTCTACTTTCTGCTTTTAACCCAAAAACCAACTCGGCAAGTACCCGGCGAAGCAGCAAATGAAATTCAAATTAAGGGAACCCCCACATACATTTGTTAATGTGTCCCACTGCCTCTGTGTCTTGGGTGAGAAAAGAAGATGAAACATGTAAATTTGTAGAGCAATAACTTAGTTTATGCATTCATTTGAACCAAAAGGATTCAAAATTCATGAGCGGTCATTTCCAGGCCTTTTTCTCACTGCATCCATGGCTTCATAAACAAAGAATCAAGTTTGTTGTGGATGCATCCACTTAAATCTGAGATTGAATAAATTATCCATGAAAAAAGATTAAGAAGATGTTTGGGGTAGTTGAAACTATATAGGAATTTAAAGACTATAGCTGAAAATATGTGAGTATGCTTTAAATAAAAGTTACAAATGTTTGTTACAAAACTTATATAACTTTAATCAGTGAAATTTGTGTTTATTAATTTAAAATTAAAATGTACAAGCAAAAAATTATAAGCACATTTATTTGAATTTTTCTAAATTTCTATTGAACTATAAGTTGGACACAAACAAAATTTAAAACAAACACCCTATAAAAACACTAGTCGTGAAAACGGTGAATATGAAATAAATGATACCAGCGCATATCCGCATGTGCCAATATTTCCACTCTGCCCTACTCGTTGTATTATTCTGGCACGCTCACTCTCCCACTCGTTAATGTTAGCAAGAGAAGTTTTTTGTGAGAGAAAAAATATATATAAAAGTATAGCAAAGTGGGTACTGTTAGAATATTAGATTTAGATTGATTAGAATATTAGATTGATTAGAGTGAT
>JAULJZ010000388.1:0-17272 GCA_032270985.1 Heliamphora pulchella
TTGTATAGCACATAGGTTGACGATTGGAATTGCAAAATTTTAAATCTGATGAAGTGAAGATAAATGAATGATGAATCCTTGCCATATTAATGCAAACAACTGAAAGGGGTGACTAAAATGGAATAAATTGGAGATAATTAATGAAAGAAACCATGTTAGGCTTACATTTGGGACTTTCATGGTAAAATGGGGATAGATGAACCTATGAAAACGTGTTTGTAACTCATGGTATTGAATTGAAATGTGATATAATGTAACAGATAAAGAATGTGGATTGCAAATAAATAATTGTGAAATTGTGATTGGGAGAGGAGCCTGTGAATGGTTGGACTTCCTGTGATTGATGGAAAATGATATGAATATGAGGTTTATGTGGGGAGGTGGACTCCCGATTGATTAATGAATATTGATATGATTGATTAAATATTGAACCGAGGATAGTTGATGTGATTAAGTTGGGTTTGCACAGCTCCGCGGTGAAAGACCAAAAACTTGCGCAAGATGGGGACCACATGCCCACGGGTTAGCCCCCGAAATGTGGTGGTTGTGTCGTGGTGAGTTATAGAGCGACCCATTCCACAATGGTTTCGCGTAGCCTATTGGGGGTGAATGGGGCGATGTTTCTATAAGCTGCACCCGACGTCGGTTCAATATGGGATTAATGAAATGAAACGAAAATGTGAATAATAGATGGATGAATTGGAAAGAGAAATAACAAAAGACGAATGTAACTAATGAAAAAGAAACGAAAAGAATAGAAATAAAAATCTAATAGATAAATTAAGACGCTGAAGCAAGTTTAATGATACTATAACGTTGGAATAATTAACAAACGAACTAAAAGTAGCTGAGTTAAGTAAATTTGAAGCCAAGAAATCTAAATGAATTTATATTGTTTTTGAAGTTTATATAAACTGGATGTATATGTGAATTAAGAAATACATAAAACGAATAAATGAAAGTGATTGCATAATACCTTACTCATCCACACCTCACAAGTCATGTATTGCACTTATTTTAGTCTTTATCGTACGTGTTTCGGCTCAGGTATGTTGTTTAATATTTTTTTTTGATTTGAATGATCAAGGGAAGAATTGAAGTAGGTCGTGACGTGAAGAAGAGAGATGAAGATTTTTTTTATTTGGCAACGACATTTGTATATTAATAAAGTTGCATAAGAAAAAGTTAATTTTTATATTTGAGCTATAAACCCTTTTGTTAAGTGATGTATTCTAAGGGTTTAAATTCTAGTAAGTATTTTTGTTACATGAAATGATTAGAATGGATGTTTACGTAAGTTCTATGAAGTCTTAGTTAAAAACACAGAGGCATTCGTATTGAATAGTTTTAATTGTGATTGAGACTTGAGATCTAGGCGGTGCCTGAGTATATATTGTGATTTGAGTTTGACAGATTTACAAGAAATTTGGGATAATCCGAAAAACAGAGGAGACTCTGCCGAAATTTTTAAGAATTATACTTAGACATTTTGAGGTAGAGTTTGAGAAACGATAATTTTTAAAACAATTTGAACTCAGTATGTTTTCTTTAAACAATTTAAACTACATGAAAGGATTTTCTCATCAATCGGCATAGATTATTAGGTTGTTAAGCGTGTTCATGTGCCTCGGAGTCGGGGGCGTGACAAGCCTAATCAGGAAGAAAAATCACTAAAGAAGCACGATAAAGACAAAGCCAAAAATATGTCCAATTTTATTAAAAAAGGGTCGAAATGCCAAATTTCTGAAATTCAATGCTTTGAATGCAAAGGATATGGACATATGGCTAAAGAATGCCCGAACTTTCTTAGAAAGAAACAGAAAGAATTCACAGTTACTTGGGATGACAAGAGTGAACCTGACACGAGTGATGAGAAGGAATCTAATTATGATGACGGTGAAATTGTCGCTTTTGTTGCGTCTGTTCAGGAGGAATCTGTTGAGTCTGAAAGTGAAAAATTTGAGGATTCTGGAAAAGAGGAAGGTGAAAAGGGTAGTAAGTCTGAGGATGATGGAACTCTTCAACAAGCTTATGATAAGCTGTACAATGAGAGTTATTTGTTGACTAAACAAAATGCAAAACTGGTTAAAAAATATAAATTGTGTGAAAAGGAGAGAGATGGTATGACGCAAGAGCTAACTGAAGCTCAAGACCTGGTTGTGAAATTAAAATCAGATAAGGAGATTTTGTGTGAAAAACTTGCAAAATGTGATAAAGAAAAAATTGACTTGTCTGAATTGTATCAAACTAGACAAATCAGGATTGAATTTCTTGAAAAAGAGTTGCATGCTTGTGTTGAGATAAAAACTGATCTTGAATTAAAATTAATTATATTTGAAAAAGATATGTTAAAAACTCAATCTACTTTCAAGAAATTGAATGCAGGCACCATGGCTTTAGATGACATGCTTGGTGTACATAAGGCTGTGACAGATAGGTGTGGACTTGGCTTTGTTGGTGCTTCTTCAAGAAAACAGTACAAAGGAAAGGGAAAAATTGGCCAGCCAATTCTACTTGAATCTGCACCAAAGTTTGTGAAAGCAGGGAGTGGAATAAGTTCAAAAAGACTCTCTGCAAATGCTTCATCAAAACTCAATGGAAAGTGAGGACATCAGATGGGTAAATCCACCATTGTATATGGTGAGGTAAGAAAGGCTAAATTTATTCCTACTTGTCATCATTGTGGTATTATTGGTCACACTCGTCCAGATTGCATGAAGTTGAATAGGAATACATTTTTTGTGCCAATTTGTCACCCTGTGGTATACAGGGACACATCAGACCCCACTACACTCGGTTGAATAGATTCAGATTTGGCATGCCATCCCAACCTAGGAAGAATTGGGTTTCTCACCCAGAACCTGTGTCTTTGAAAATCAAGAAAGTTTGGGTCAAAAAGAGTTATCTCGTTAGCTTTTTAGCTAGTCGTAGTCCCTAGTCCGTTTTGGATCTTATTTTTTTGCTTTGTGTGCTTGATTTATTTTGTGTGTTTGTTGTCGTTTTAAAAAAAAAAAAGAAAGAAAAATTTGTGGGGGACTTTATTAAAGGTTGAGTACCTTTTTCTGTGCATTATTTCTTTTGACTGAAATCTCACTTTTTAGGCTTTGAGATTATTTACTGCACTATTTTTGGATAATCTAGTTCATAGTGGGTAGAACACTTTCAGAAATAAGTCTATTCTGTACACCACTTGAACAATGATAGATGCAAGAATCTTTCGCAATTGGGATTATATTTTGTTTTGGCCTTTTTTATCTTTCAGTTATCTAAAGATTTCACAAAATGACCACATAGTGGCGACCCACTTGATCTTAATGTTTAAGCTCCCTTCTTCTTTTGGTTCTGTTTGTTTGGTTTAAGGAAATGGCTACCTATGCGGACCTTGTCTTTTCGTATGTATTAGTGTGCAGCCACCTTGAAATTTGTGCCAAAATTTTCTTAGAAAATAGCTACCTATGCGAACCTTGCTTTTTCGTTCGTATTAGTGTGAAAGCCGCCTATGAAAGTATTAAAAAAAATTTGCAATCTCTAGTTGAAGGGGGTTAACCTATAAAGTGAATTGGGTCAATGCTGATTTGACTTTGTGATATTCTTGGTCTCTGATAAATAAATGTAACTCAGTCTTTTTGATCCCATATAGGATTTGATCTTTGTATCTAAAAATTTTTCAAGTCACACACGCATTGCTTCATATAGAATCTACTCTGATGGTGTTCGTTCATATATGAATATAGGGTATCCTGAATTATGTGTATGTCTTTAATCAATTTGGCCAGACCTTGTGATTTTACGTGAATGAGCATATGCATGGTTCTCGTACTTATTCTTCAATCTTGTTCCCTACTCAAAAAGATTTGTTTTATTTTTTCTTGTGTCTGTTTGTCAATTCGTGATAAAAAGGGGGAAAAAATATAGGGGAGTCGAGGTTTAGGGGAGTCATTTTTTTTGGTAAGTTTTGTTTGAGGGGGAGTTTTTTTTTTTGTGGAAGTGCTTTATTTGTGTCAAATCAATATTATTATTTTTGTATCATTTTTGCTAGTTTGTTTAATTGGCTTTGTTGGATTTTTTTTTTGTCACAGAATTGCTAAAGGGGGAGATCGTTAGAAATCTTGCCCTCGCCAATATTCGTTTTATGATTGGCAATTCTATGATAAATGTTTATTTATATTGTTTATTTTATTCGGTGATATATTTACACTTGTTCTTGTGGAAGTTGTGGTTTGATATTGCAGCGCAGCGAAAGAGGAGCAGAAAATAGTAAAAAAACTAGCAGCAGTATCAAACCGCTTGATAGACCGATCGATCAGTCCATTGAGCGGTCTTCAGCAGCTCTCGGTTTCAAGCCTCTGCAACAAAATAACTGCAAGTGTAAAATGACCGATCGATCGGTAAAAAGACTGATCGATCGGTCATTTACGCGTGGGCCAAATTTTAATTGCTGCTGTTAGGGTTTGGTAGTTTTCTATAAATAGGCTTTTAGGTTTCTTTTGTGGGCGAGCCTCTTTATTATATTTTTATGAAAACTTAGCCGCCGCAAGCTTTAAAGATTTATTCTTTGTACTCGCAAGCAAGTCTATAACTTGATGATTCTTTAGCTTCCACCTTTTCAAGCCAATTATTAAGTCAATCAAACCTTCAACAATTAGTTTGGATTCGTGAAGTCACTTGAGAGGATTCTCAAGTGTTGAAGTCTAGTGGAGGAGTCCGTCAGCATTGAAATCCGGTGGTAGGTTCCAGCGGCGGTCAAATACATGAGCTGGTGCACGTGGATTCAGCAGGAGTAGGCTTTCAAACAATTGGTTGTGAGTACAACGTCAGTTTGTAAGATTTGCTTGTAACCAACATAAGTTTTTAATAGTGTTTGATTTTCTTGACCCGGTGTGGTCTCGTGATTTTTACCCGATTTAGGGTTTTTCACGTAAAAATTGCCGTCTCGTGTGTGGTTGTGATTATTTATATTTGCTGTTTGTGGGATTGATTATTTTAAGTTTTTGCATCGTTTAGTTTATTTAAGAAAATTAATTTGTGCAAATTAATCTACAAACAGAAAATTTTCATAGTACCTTTATATAGAGTTTTTTTGAGAATTTCAAATTAAATTACCACGATTAGTATTACAATTCATACAAATTTTATATTATAACCTTTATGATATTAAAATAGGTTATTAGTAATATAATTATTTTATAACGTGAACAGGCTATTTAATAGCCTAATTAAACTTTGTAACAGACGAACATAAATATTATTACAACAATAAATAATAAGGAAAATATATTTAACTTTTATTATTTTATTTTCATCAAAATCTGACCGTCAAAACAAATCAAATGACTGGTTCAACTCAACAACAATAAATGGATATAAAAGTGGCCAGCGAAATGCATGGTAGAGTACTTTTTCTAATTAATATCATTTTTTCGCATTTGAGCCTTTTAAGCATTTTGTATGTACAAGCTAATATCTCACCTTAGGGACAAAAAATAATAAATTACAATAATCAAAATAATAGAAGAAATGTACCACTTTAGTAATTAATTGTGCCGTTATATATATACATATATATATATATATATATATATATATAGGACTTTCAGCCAAATGTCTAAAAAAACATAAGTTTTTATGTGTAAAGTCCATCAATAAAAATTTTAACGCGCGAGATCCAATCGCTTACGATACAAATAAATTTAACACCAACAAATAAATTTATATATAATGCATACAGATAAATTTATCAGTTAAGTCAAATAAGCACAAGTAACAGATAAATTTATCTGTTTAGTGAAACAAGTATAATTTGATAGATAAATTTATTTGTCTGCTTATTTATACAAAAGATAAATTTATCTGTGTGCTTTATACGTGTTTTGAAAAGGTATAGTGTTTTTCATACAGATAAATTTATTTGTCTGTTTATTTATGCAAGACAAATAAATTTATTTGTGTTTTTTATACGTATTTTGAAAATGCACAATATTTTTCATACAGATCAATTTATCTGTATATTTATTTATACAAGAGATATAAATTTATCTGTATGTTTTGAAAATAGATAAATTTATCTGTTCCAACATTCAACTGGATCTCGTGCGTTAAAACTAAATCTCGAGCGTTAAAATTTTTATGGTGGATGAAAAACAAAATTGACACTATTTTAAGGACCTATGACTAATTTTTCGTATATATATCTATATATATATGTTCAAAGTTATAATGAAGGAAGAGTGAGAGCACTCTCTTTTGATTTTGGGTTTATTTATGTGTTTTGTGAGCTATAAAAATGTGATTCTTCTATGTGGCATTTCTTCATTTACATAGTGCGTGGCTTAGGTGATGTTTGGTAAAACATAAAACTGAAACTTGAAAACTAAAAATATAAGTGCTGAAAACTGAATGCTGAATTGTTTAAATTAAAAAAATTGTTTGATAAAAAGTTCAAGTGGTAAATTAAAACTAGTTATTTGATATCTAGAAGAATTTTGTATTTAAAACTCAAGGTAAATTATATTAACCTTTTTTAAGATTTTGGTTAAATGCAGTCAACCCCACATATTTGAAAAATTACGTCATTCTCCCTTACTATTTGAGATTTCATTACATACTCACCCACACAGTTAAGTTTCCGTTTATAAACCGATAATGTCATCAATCTTATAACAATTGGTTCCCAAATTACCCCTGTAGGTATAACCCGTGCTTAAAAGCACTACTATTATTTTTTAAAAGTTATTCAGTAACTTGCAATGACGACTGAAGTTATAAGGGACAAAATATGTAAAAAAAAAATAGTAGTGGCAAATCAATAGATTGTTCAAATACTCAAATTAAATAATAATAAATTTATTAAAAAATATATAATTATCACATCATATATTGGTAGTTATACTTGAATTAAATAATAACCGATCAAAAAGAGAAAAGTCCTAATTAACTTTATCTCACCATTGGATTATTTAGAAGGAATAGGAGCTCTTTGATTAATAGATACATGTTTCGTCATCATTGTAACTTATTATATAAATGTATTGAAAATAAAATTTTCAACCTTACCCCTATGTGAGAAAATTCTAAATTCTAATTAATAGGAAGGAGGATTTAATAAGACATAACACAAATTGAACCAAATAGGCTGTTATGTAATCTACATTATATATAACTACAGAATATTATAGTTATATATTTTTATGTAAAATTACTCATTAAGTGTATAAATCTTATGTTAATGTGTGATTATAAAGACTCGTAATTGTATAATTTTGAATCATTTAAAATTTTTCTTGAATTAAAACATTATTTGAATCAATTTATTATTTTAGGTTACCCATATTGTATTGTACCAACTGGATTGGCAATTAAAATTGAAGTTTTAAGTGTTTAATTTCATTTGATTTAATGCTGTTTTGTGAAGTGTGCTTTCCACTTACTTTGACAATTTTTATAATATAATGCATGTAATTATTGGATTGGACCTCACTTTATTTCTCTAAAAATTGAGATATCTCAATTTATTATTGTGGTGTCACCTTGATAATTTAGATTGTTCATTCATAAAAAAATAGACTAAGTTAATCAAATATCAATAATTACATGGATGATCAGTTATATTTATCTTTAAAAAAAAGTAAACGACAAGTATAATTTTAAGAGGACATTGTACATCTTTTTACAATTAATGTGATCTGACCATGTAATTACACGTTTTTCGTTAATTTATTTTTTCGTATGAATAACTTTTTAGATAATTTTTGCAACGTAAACAATTTTAGGCCATTGAAACTGTGTACACTATAAATAAAACAAAATAAATAAATAAATAAACAACTATCCCAAATGGAGGCCATTGTAGAAATCATCAAAATTTCAACTGCTTAGCTTTTTCTTGTGTGATTCTGGTATAAAAATTCAAAAATAACATTTTAAAACTTACGTTTAAATTTTAATACTTGACAAATCATCAATTTTAAGTAAAAGAAATCAATGATATGCTCAGTTGTCAATTAAAATAAAAAACCGAAGAAATGTTTTGTTGTCAAAAGACACTTTTAAACGTGATGGCGTCCTTTTCTCGAGTGGCTTCCTGACTTCTAACTTGGACTTGAGAAAATAGAGCAACGTTAGAGGGGATGTCTGAATGATTCCGGCGAGGCCACCTTCAATGGACAAATCAATAATCCGGTGGAGTGAGAAACAAGAAAAACGAGAGAGAGAGAGAGAGAGAGAGAGAGAGAGAGAGAATTAGTGCATACCTCTATTCCTTGCCGTTGGTCCTTTATGAAGCACCTTTTGAACACGTGGCATGGTTTCCCGTATCAAACGGTTATGATGGTACAGTATGGACAAATATTCGACTTTCGATAGTACTGTATGATAGTCACGCGCTGAGCTGATCAAGCGTCTCATTCTTGGTTTGGGTGACGTCGTCTGGGAAGGATGCATCTGTCTTACATGCTGCTCAACTCCCAATCGGCTGGTTAGATGCCGCTGCTCCCAATCTAGCTGACCAGCTGCTCGACTGATACGTGGGTTTCTTCACATGGCTGAGCAGGACTGCTTGGCTCTGGTCATCTGTAAAGGAGTAGAAAGACTAGAGTACCTTTGCTACTTATCAAAACGATCCACTTAAAAGTTGGCCTTAAGCTTCCAAACCAAATGACATTATTTGTATTAAAATCCATCCTCCCGCATTAATGTAGTCTATGCTTAACATATTTATTACTTGAGTGTCTAAAACATTTGTATCTATTTATTCTCATAGGAAAAAAAAATAGTTTCATAATGAATACCAAAACACGTTTAGTTCAGCTGCCGTTTGAACACGTAAGAAGGAAAAAGTTGGTAGCAGTTGGCGTTTTTATATATAGTAAAGATATAAATATGTGTGTTTGAGAATTATGATATTTGGCTTAAATCATAGTTTTCAGTTAAAAAATCAGAAATATTCAAATAAGTGTGCACTTTTTATTTTAAAATTTTAGTTCTGAATTAATTAAAACATAAATTTTACTATTTGAAACAATAAATTTATAATTTTAACACATTTGTAATTTTTTCTTAAAAATATAATTATATTTTATATTTAAGTAACCTTTTTTTAAAAATCATAATTACATTTATGACAAGTCTACTCTAAAATCTGTTCCATCTTCTTCAAATTACCAAACGGGGCCTTATACATGAAGTATCAGAGAAATGTCAAATTATCTTTAAATGGTAAGTGAAAAATATCTGCGGCTAATTTCGTCTTTTACGCATCTTCGTTAACGACGTTTAATTGTAAAGGATGAAATACCTCGTTTAGAGACAGATTTATACTAATTGATTTTCTTAAAGAAGCCAAACGCTGCAAATAAACCTAAACAATCAATCGCGCAAACAATAAAATAAAACAATTACAATCACACACGAGACGACGATTTTTACGTGAAAAACTTCAAACTGGGTAAAAACTACGAGACCACTTCGGGTCTAAGAAATCAAACACTATATCAAAACGTTGGTTACAAAGAAATCTTGTAATCCCGAGATTGCACCTACAACAAATGGTAGTAAGTCTATATTTGCCGAATCCACGTGCACCAACTCCTGTACTTGACCGCCACTAGAATCCACCACAGTGTTAAGGTTGTATACTGAAAATTATTTGTTTTAGTATTTAATTTTATTTTAATAAAATTAATATTTTATTTTATGAGAATCTTAATGAGTAATGTATACAATATCATTTAATGTTATGCATGGATGCCATTTATTCTGTACAGTATTCAATCTGGTGTGTAGAGTACGATTTACACACAAATGATCAGATTTTAAATTTTTGCAGAATATAAGTTATTTGTTCACGGTTTAGATGAAAATGGACTAACCACATGTACGACTGTAGCACAAAATTTTAGTATACCTGTCTTGCTTACGGGGAACAGATAATAGCGTTGTCTATTGTTTTGACTCTCTATGCTAGTACACTTTGTGTGTATTGAACGGAACACATTGGAGTAATCAATTTTATACTGACTATATAAATTAATTCACACCCCAAGGTTATTATGAATAGTGCTTATACTCTTAATCTTGAAATAATTTTTGAATTTCGTATATTTAATATTCATTATTTTGATTCATTAGAGAGTGCGATCTTATATGGATTTATATTTCCGGTGAGTTGGATAGCGATATTATTTATATGGTGAATATTAATTATTAACAAAATTCACGTCTCGAATGATCGGGATTGATGATACTACCCTAAGGAAGCTTATAAATTTTGATCGGGCCAAACCTTGCAGGTGAATTTGATTATCCGGCGATCAAATAAGTTAAGCGACATGGTTTAAGGAATTTAAAAAAGTCGATTAAATTAAATTATCAGTAATTGAACTTAATTGGTGGGTATAAAAAATCTTAACGTTGAGAGATGAATTAAGCATTCAATAACAGGAGCTCAATGCAAGATTGTCATGAGATTATGGCTTAGAGTGCAATTATTGTTCTTTAGTGGTGTGAACTATAATTTAGTATTTTATGAAAATTATAAAAATCGATGTAATATTTTCATAATTACAGATACCGCTGAGAGGTTTGATTTTTCGCGGAAACTACTGGATACGTATCTGGATTACACTATAAGTTTTCATCATAATTATTCCACAGGTCCCTACTGTAACCCTATAAATGTGCGGGTAGGCAGAACCAAATTCATAACTTGTATTCAAGACTAAAGTTGACCAGATTTTACCGGTACGAGTTCTCGAAAGTTCGTAGCCCATACTACGTTCGAGAATCACATAAAAGAATACAGTAGAATGTCTAATGGAAGCTTCAACTCGAAATCAAAATCGTAGATGAAAAATCGACCAGAAAAATGTATTCTTTTAAATTAACTTTGATTGCACAAATTTTTATTTTGATCGTTCGACATCAAAAGTTTTACTAGAGCTCATTTTGGCGTTTGTCCGTCTAATTATTTTTTTTATCAAAAACTGTTTACAAAAATAATGATCTTGACAATTTTGCCTCCAATAATTGGTATCAGAGCCCTTTTGTTTTTTGTTTACATTTTATCGAAGGGCCGGATAGTTTCAGAACTATGCTCACTTTGTTTTACAGGCGTTCTAATCCCAATTTTATGATCATCATATTTTTTATGTCAGATTGAATGATTTGGACAATGATTTTATTTTTTAATTACGAGAGTTGATCGTGATAGATTAAGCTTTTTTTAGATCGAATGTGAGGCTACGGGATATAAGTTTTTGATGTAATAGCAATTATTTATTTTTAAATATCAATTTAGAATATTTAAGAACAGGACACGAAGAATAGGCGCGGCACCAGCGGTGGTTTTGGGAGTTACGAGCCACGAATTGTGGTGGTTTTTCCACAGTTTTTTGACATATTTTTCAGCAGCTTTTTTTTGCAGTTTTTAGGCTTAAAACAGTATTAAAACATGTCCCAAAAACATGAAAAAAATTGGTTTAAAAAATAGCCCATAGACGGCACCAACGACGACACCACCGACGGCGATTCGGGGCCATTTTTTAATAGATTTTTTGATGTTTTCGAGACTAATTTTGAGTAAGTTTATTGGCATAAAATAACAATAAAATACCACTGAAAAAACAGTCCAAAAAGAAGGAAAAAAACAACAGTAAAACAGGTGGAAAAAAGAGGCGGTAGCAGCACCGGTGACCCTTTGGAGTTGTTTTTGGGATTGTTTTCGAGGTGTTCTTCGAAACAACATATTGCTGGATATTAGTGTTTTTTTTTTTTTCAAAAAAAAAATGAGAGCAAAAATACCACCGAAGAAAGCCCAAACAATGGGCTGAAGTGGGTGGCGGCGATTTTCGTGGCTCATCGAAAGCTATTTTTCGGGCTATTTTTGATTTATTTTGACAAAAAAATACTACTTTTCGAAAACTATTTTTTAGAAAAAATGGTGTCGAAAACGGAGTACGGAAGAGGCGGCAAAAGCTGCCTAAAGCCGGCGGCATGGGTGGCGCTGGCGGTGGTGGAGCTGGTCCGGGACTATTTTGGTGGAGCTGGTCCGGGACTGAAGGAAAAATGTGCATTTGTTAAATTTTATTTGTTACTCATTAAAACAAGAAAAGATGATTTGGTAAACTGAAATTTTTGAAATTGTGTATACGGAAAGATGTTTAATTTTTTCAAATTATGTGGCTTTCGAAATTAACAAATTTATTTTAATTAAACGGATATTTATAACTCTAAAAAATATTTTAAAAATTTAAGTGGGAGAGAGAATTTATTCATAGATAAATCTCACGATCTCCATCACCAGTTTTTAGGCGACGTAATTAAATCCTGCATGTTAATAGTAAGGCCTTCTTCCCCATCAGACAGATTAATTGCGGTATCGTTACTACAAATCTCCTTTCGGGATAATTTTGGATAATTATTAGTGTGGATCACTTTTCCATCTGAAGGGTTCATTGCAAAGCAATTAATTTGGGATTAGATAATGGTTAATACTTAGCTATATATAATAGTATTCTCTAATCTGAATTACTACTATTGTATACTAGACTGAAACTATGTCAGCTATTTAGTTTTACTTAGCATGGTCAATTGCCTAGATAGTAAAATTAATAAGAATTGGCATGTCTGGTCTTACGATGGATAGCAGATATTCTCCCAACGAGGCATGCTATTCTCTGGTTACCAAGCTGCTGGCGAATTTTTTTTAAAATGGTAGAGGGAACCAAATTAAAATAAATTCAAAATTTTTCTTTTTAATTATGTGATTCTCAGGATTAAAATGACTTTCAACCCACTCGTTTCAATTCTCAAAAAAAATTAAACTTGCAGGACCGAACTATGTTGACTGAAAAAATAACTTGGATATAGCTTTAACTACCTAGGGTATTTCTTTAATGCCAGAAAATGTGTTTGTTTATGAAAAATGTTCTTTCTCTCGACCGAAAGGCATGAAGAAGAAAAAAGTTCAGCAACAGAGTGACACAATTTCCAGGGTAGTCAGTGGGCCACGAATTAGTGTAAAAAAGTCGAGACACGGATGTTTACACTGCAACCAAACACGGCACTAGAAAAATCTATGCCTAGTATTTCTCATAAGGCAGAACAATCAGGGTAATTTCTATTCACTTATTGTGGAAACATGTTTAGCGATGTTATCTACCAAAACCTAGTGTGTAGATACCGGAGCCACTAATCATGTCTGCAATTCTTTGCAGGGGTTCTAGAAAATTAGACAACTTAGTGATGTGGAGATTTATCTACACATGGGTAATAATACAAGAGTGGCAGCAGTTATACTAGTAGATGTCACTCTTAGTTTTAGTAGAGATAGATATTACTTCTAAAGGTTGTGTTTACGTACCTTTGATTAGAAAAACTTAATTTCGATTTCTAGTTGAATAAAAAGACAAATATTCTATTCATTTTGATAACTCTGTGGTTGTGAAGAAAAATAAACATTTTATTTATTTTGATACATTTGTGGACAATCTGTATGTCGTATCTCCTATCTCTCCTATACTACAACTAACTGAATTGAATAACACATCTAATTTACCATATAGGAGAAAGTTTTTTTCTTTAATGAACCCAACGTTTCTTTGGCACTTATGCTTGGATCATATTAATCTATAAAGGATAAATAAACTGGTAGAAGATGAACCTTTGAGTTCATTGAAAATGGAGGCACTTCCAGTCCGTAATCTTGCTCAGATGGTAAGATAACCAACAGGTCCTTTTCGGCCAAAAGCTATAAAGCTAAAGAATCATTGGAACTAGTTCACTCTCATGTGTGTGGCCCTATGATAATCCGGGCTAGAGGTAGCTTTGAGTACTTCGTCAGTTTTATTAATGACTACTCAATGTATGGAACATTTATCTGTTGCGCCATAAGTTTGAATGCTTTGAGAAATTCAAAGAATTCAAGGCGGAGGCGGAGAAGCGTCTGGGTAAAAGTATCAAATCACTACGATTTGACCGTGATGGGGAGTACCTCTTTGGAGAGTTTAAGGACTACCTGTTATCAGAAGAGACTATATCCCAATTGACTGCACCGGGCACTACACAGCAGAATGGTGTAGCAGAAAAAAGAAATAGGCCTCTTATGGAGATGGTAAGGTCCATAATGAGTTATTAAGGTTTACCCGATTCGTTATGGGGACTCGCATTAGAGACAGCGGCTTATAATCTAAACTTGATACCTTCTAAATTAGTACCTTTTACTCTCATGGAATTGTGGACAGGGCGTAAACCTAGTCTGAAACATATTCAGATTTGGGGGTGTCCAGCATATGTGCTAAAAAGAAACGCGGGTAAGTTGGAACCAAGGACAAAAGTTTGTTTCTTTGTGGGGCATCCCAAGAGAACGAAGGGTGAACTATTTTATAATCCTAAGGATCAGAAGGTTGTTGTTAGCACCAATGTCCGATTCTTAGAGGAGGATTATATAATGGACCACAGGCTCAAAAACAATATTATTTTGGAATAAATGAGAGAAAATACTAGTAGAACAGAAGAGAAAGTACAAGTCACTAATATCTCATTGCCTCGTCATTATGGGAGGATTATCAGGACAGGTGCAAATAATGAACAGGGTGCTGATGCACAAGGTTCAGATTTTTCACAACGTATTACTGCTAGTACACAGACACAAGTAGTGCCTCGTCATAGTGGGAGGGTTGTTCAACAACTTGATCAGTACATGCGTTTGGGAGAATCTTTTGATAGGATTCTAGTAGAACTAGATACCAAACCCTATAATTACAATGAAGCACTTCAGGATAAAAATGCAAATCTTTGGCAAAAGACTATGAATTCAAAAATAGAATTTATATACTCTAATCAGGTCTGAAAACTTGTAGAACCACCAAAATGGATAAAATTCATTAGATGCAAGTGGATCTACAAGAAGAAAGAGGAGTAGACGGGAAGGTTGAAACCTTCAAAGGCAGACTTGTTGCAAAAGGGTTCACTCAGAAATAAGGGATCAATTATGAGAAAACCTTTTCGTCGGTAATCATGCTTAAGTCTATCTGGATTCTCTTATCCATTGCTGCTCATTTTAATTTTAAAATTTGGCAAATGGATGTCAAGATAGCTTTTCTTAACGGAAATCTTGATGAGTGTATCTATATGGTACAACCAGACGGTTTCATAGCAAAGGGCCAGGAGCACATGTTGTGTAAACTTAAGAGATTCATTTATGGACTTAAGCAGGTTTCAAGGTCTTTGAATACTCAGTTTGATCAAGACATAAAGTCTTATGGATTTTATCAAAGTCCGAATGAGTCTTGTGTGTACAAGAAGCGTGATGAAAGTATGGTGATCTTTCTAATACTTTATGTAGATGATATTTGCTCATCAAAAATGATGTGGGGGTATTATCTACGATAAAATTATGGTTGTCTGGGCAGTTCAATATGAAGGACTTGGGAGAAGCCAGCCACATCCTTGGGATCAAGCTTATGCGGGATTAGAAACAACAGATGTTAAGCTTATCACAAGCAAATTATATCGATGATATCCTTGCTCATTTTAGCATGCAAGATTCTAAGAAAATGGCTCCTCCCTTTCAGGTATGGAATCACTCTATCCAAGGATCAGTGTCCTAAGACACCTGATGAAATAGAAAAGATGAAAGTAATTCCTTATGCTTCAGTAATAGGAAGCCTAATGTATGCTATGCTTTGCACTAGATCCGATATCTGCTTTGTCGTTGGAATGGTTAGCAAATTTCAGTCTATTCAAGGGTAGAAGCATTGGACTACAGTAAAAAATATAATCAAGTACCTAAAAAGGACTAAGAATTATATGTTAGTTTACCAGACAGATAATCTAGTACCTTTAGGGTACACAGACTCAGATTTTTAGTCAAACAAGGATTTCCATAAGTCTACCTCAGGATATGTGTTTATCTTAGGAGGTAGAGCTATTAGTTGGTGGAGTATCAAGCAGTCCTGTATTGCTGATTCCACCATAGAGGCTGAGTACATGGCAGCATCCGAAGCATCCAAGGAGGCCTTTTGACTCAAGAACTTCCTGTTGGATCTGGATGTGGTCCCTTCAGTTTAGTCGACTATTACACTATATTATAATAATAGAAAAGCGGTTGCAAACTCGAAGGAACCAAGAGTCCACAAGAAAGGAAAGCACATTGAACGTAAATATCACCTGATACGAGAAATTGTACAGAGGGGTGATGTTGTTGTGATCAAGATTGCATTAGAAAACTGTGAGACCTGGACCCGTCTCTTTTTGAGACTTATATATATATGATGTGTTTTGCATATATATGTCCTTGATGTATGTTTTAGTTTATCTGAGCATGCGGGGTTGGTTCCCGGGGTTGTAGGAAGTTGCTGTGCGAATTTTAAAATTTTCAAAAAAAAGAAGATATTTTCGAGATATTTTGCCTATAAATATCTTCTGTTAGATATTTTCATCAAAATATCTTCTCCTTCTCTCTCTCTTGCCTTGAAACTCACCACACGCTCTGCCATCTCTCTAACTTCTCAGGGGCCTGAGGCTTGGTTTTTGATAAACCAACTACTGATCCTTAGTATCGGTATCGAGGTCAACGCAGCCATCCAATTAGAATTTGATTCTAACGAAACTCAATTTTGCACGTGGATCGAGACGTCGATTTTAAACTCACCGAGGTAGGATCCTAGACTGTATAACTGTTAGAGGGTTCTATGTGTAATCCTACGTGTTTTTACCGTTTAAAAATGCATGAAAATGATTTATGTTTCAAATTCGATTTCGGGTTAAAATCATTTTTCGGCATTTGGTTGAATGAAAACGGTGTTGGATGTTATTTTTTAAGCCTATGGTGATAGGTTTGGACACGTGGGAGTCCATGGGCATTTGATGGATGTTTTGAGGCTTCATTTTGGGTTTGATTGGGCTAATCCGTAGCTCAAAAACAAAATCTGGGGAAGTTCAGTCGACTGGATCATACTTTGGGGAGTTCAGTCGACTGGACCAGGGGGGTCAGTCGACTGAAATAGCCTCTGTTTTGAAACATCTTTTCCAGTGAGTTTTTCGGTCGACTGGGGGCTTGGGCCAGTCGACTGGGGTCCTGTGCTGGGGCTTTGTTGTTGTTTTAAATGGTTATGGTTTCCCTCGGGTGGTTTTAAAGCAATGGATTTGAGAGATCTCGCTTTTCGGATGTTGGTTTTAAGGAGTGTGGTTCGAAATGGAGTTTTTACGAAAACTTTGGGGAAAAACGTGTGTGTTGAAGGTCTGGAGCTAGCCCTTGGGGTTGAGTCTCAACTTC
>JAULJZ010000398.1:0-17271 GCA_032270985.1 Heliamphora pulchella
GCGACTTGGGAGCTTGAGTCTGGGGTTCGTGAGAGATACCCTGAGTTGTTCACCTCGTGACCTTGTAGTGAATTTCGAAGGCGAAATTCCTTAAGGGGGAGAGTTGTGAGACCCTATACCGTCTCTTTTTGATTTATATGCATATTCCGTGTTTTTAGTCACGTTTTAGCGTTTTTGCTTTAATGTGCATATATGCGTTTCGATGCTTGTTTTAGTTAATCTGAGCATGCGGGGTTGCTTCCCCGGGTTGTAGGGAGTTTCTGTGCGAATTTAAAAAAAATTCAAAAAAAAAATATTTTAGAGGCTCATAAATATCTGGAGTTAAATATTTTCAAAAGATATTTTTAAAACTTAACTTTTAAGTTTCCTCCATATTCTCGTTGCCTTTTCTCTAACATCTCGAGGACCCGGGGCTCAATTTTCAACGATCCAATAGTGGATCCTTCATATTGGCATCGTGGTCTATGCATCCATCCGGACGGATTTGATTCCGGCGAAGTTTGATTTTGCACGGAGATCGAGACATCGGGTTTTTGACCCAACGAGGTAGGATCTCAGATTCTACTGCTGTATAAGGGTTGTATATGTAATCTTATGTGTTTTTATCGTGTAAATTGCATGAAAATCATATTTGTTCCAAAGTTAGGATTTTTGGTTTTAAAACTCTTTTCGGTGTTTCGGTTAGGTGAAATCGGGTGTTGGATGTTTCTTTTGAGATTTTGTGATAGTCTTAAGCTAGGGTATGCTTGTGGATATCAAAAACAGGAGTTTGGAGGCTTGATTTGAGATTTGAAATCACAAAATCGTAGCTAAAAAAGTTTTCTGGGCAAGTTCAGGAAACTGGACCCATGAGTTCAGTCGACTGGATCTTGAGATGGGAGGTTCAGTCGACTGGACTCGAGGGGTCAGTCGACTGAAATGTTCTCTGTTCGAAAATGATATTTTTCCATAAGGTTTTTCAGTCGACTGGGGAGGAGTTCAGTTGACTGAAATGTTGGCTGTTTGCTTTGGCTTTTGGTGGTTCCTTTGAGGAAAAAGGTTGGGTTTCTTTTGAGAAAAAAGAGGGGTTTTGATGAAAAACGTGTTTATTAGAGGTTTGGAATTAACCCTTGGGGTTGAGTCTCGCTTCCCAAAACATTTTCATAAAATGTGTATGTTTTTACATGTTTCAGTTTGATCTCCATGGTTTCATGGATTGGATCTCATACTTGTACATGCATTGTATAACTGCTTTTGGGGGACAACATTTTGAATATGTTTGGTTTTGATCTCCTGGTGATGGATGGATCTATGTACATCTATAATGTACCGGTTTGAGAAATATTTTTAGAAGATTATCTAGATGTACAGGGATGACGTGTATTTGGCACAAGTTGCCCTCGGCGTAAGTCCGAAAACGTGCGCAGTGTAGGTACTCAGGTCTTTCGGGTTAGTCCCCGTAAATTGAGGCGGATGGGTACTCAGCTCCCTCGGGGTCGTACCCGTAAATTGAGTGGTTCGTCGTGATGCTCCGTATAGAAATTGTGTGTATCTAACCGGTCCCATGATGTATGGGGATTAGATACTGGACATGGGTCTATAGTTGTAACCTCTATCCTCTTGTGATTGAGTCGGTACATAAGATCATACTCTTCTTTTTCGCGATGGTACATTCCGCGAGGGAAATGATGTTTTGATTACCGTTTTTCCTTAGCTGCAGTAGTTTATTTACATTTGTTGCAATACCTGGTTTGAAGGATGAAAACATGGTTTTATGAAATAAAATTGTTTTGGGAGACTTATGTAGTCTGATGGGAAAACATGAGGATTTTGGATGAATAACTTGTTTTGGTTTGTAGTTGAGTTCGCTCCTACCATATGATTGATTGCATATTCCTGCTTTACAATTTATTATCTGTTTCTATTGGGCTTCGACTTACGGGTGGAAATTTTTTGTAAAACTATTTTCAGGTGATGATGTGGATGAGAAGTAGCTTGGTGGTGCCCGTGGCGGCGGAAGACTTTTATAGTTTTTCTCCTTTTTGGTATGCCTGTTCCTGAAGACAGGTTTTGTACGCCATGAGGCGATATATTGTATGCATGTTGAACTGTTATCTTTTATTTATGAGAGATACACTTTGTTGGGTATTCATTTGGTTTCAACAGGTGATTTTAATGTATGAAAACCTATATTTTCATATAAAGTGGATGTTTGGTGAATTTTCACGTGGCCCGGAGTTTTGGAGCGTGACAAGTCTGCACACCAATGAACACTGCTATGCTTGAACTTTCTCGAAAAAATGCAGATAATGTGAAGCGACAAAGTAACAGAACTTCGGCAATGGTAGGAAGAATTGTTTGGAAATTGAATGCTTAAATCGGGTGCTAGAACAGCCTATTTATAGGCGTTAATGGCGACTGCTCAGATTAATTCGAACTGATGCGACACCGGTTCGGCCTGGCAGTTGGACAGCCTAACAGGTACGAACCGGTTCGGTATTCTCCAACGGTCTTGAACCCTCCAACGGTTCGGTCCGGCAAATAACGGTAACATATATTTAAAATTTAAATAATTTAAATTTTAAATTCAAAAATTTAATTAAATAAATTTTCTGCAAAAAGATAAGAGTCGACCCGAACCCACAACCCACGGCCCACGGACCCAGACCTGGACCCAGCTCAGCTCGGCACTACACGGCCGGCCGATCGGTCGGATGGGCGAGCGACAACAACCGCGCGCACATGTGGGGTTTGAGTCGAATCCACCGTTGGGTAGGTCATCCCCCATCCACAAAACTGAGTTCCCCTACGGGGCACTCAGCTTGGCTTATATAAGCAACTCACCCATGTTTCTCCCAACCAACGTGGGGTTGAAAACATATGTCACTCCCCAAACACCAGGGTCACCCGAAAGCCCACCCAAACACCATTTATGAAAATAAGGTTTGTAGTTGGAAATCATAGTATAAAACATTTGAATAAAAAATTCTCAAAATTCAGTTCTCATAAACAGTAAACATGCAGTCTCATACATGAATAAGTATGTCACGCCCCGACTCCCGGGTCACGTGAACTCCACTTGATAACCCAACATTAAAGAATCACCGAGGAGACTCCTTTGTATACAACTCTACTTATGGTTAGAACCTTCTAATACTTAGATATAATTCATTTTTAAAGAAGATCCTTTCTAAAACTTCAAAAATATTCTAAGTCTATTTCTTAAAAATTTTGGCAGAATTTCCTCTATTTTTCGGACTATCCCAATTTTTCTGTAAACCTGTTAAACTCCAAACACAATTTATACATAGGCACCGTCTGGATTCCAATTCTCAAACACAATCAAAACTATTACAACCATTCATATCCAATTACATAACAGGCATACTAATTCCCAAAAGAAATTAAGCCATACAAGCTTAAGCTACATAATAATTAACATTCTCCACCTCCTTACTATTGTGTTCACCTCCATACGAATCAAACCATACATTAATTTCACTAGATACATTCATCCATGACAATCTCACAATTTTCATACAGTTTCTCAATACAATTCTTTGAAGTGAATACACGAGATTTATACATTTATCTATATATGGTTACATCCATAAATAAAATTGCTCCTTTCTTCCAAAACATTCTTTAAGATCCCATCCTTTGCTTGCATTTCTTTTATTAAAACCTGTAAAAGGTTAGATATATACAACCTGAGCCGAAACTCGTAAGATAAGACTAAAGACAGTACAATGCAAGATTTGTGAAGTGTGGATGAACAAAATATTATGCAATCATTTTCATTTATTCATTTTATTTATTTCTCAATTCAAATACACATCCAGTTTATATAAACTTCAAAGATAATATGAATTCTTTTAGATTTCTTGGCTTCAAATTTTCTTAACTCATCCACTTAGTTCGTCTGTTAATTATTCCAATGTTATAGTATCATTAAACTCGCTTCAGCATCTTAATTTATCTATTAAATTTTTATTTCTATTCTTTTTGTTTCTTTTTCATTAGTCACATTCGTCTTTAGTTATTTCTCTTTCTAATTCATCCATCTTTTATTCACATTTCTATTTCCTTCCATTAATCTCATATTGAATTGATTAATTACATAATCTCTTTATAATTCTTTAATTCTTGCTCTTATATTTGTTTTCTTCTTAATCAATTACCAATTAACAATTCACCTTTTTTCATTATAAATTCATTACTTGCTTTCATATTCTTAAATTCTTTATCCAAATTTCACTTTTATTTTCATTAACCAAAATACTGAACCGACGTAGGGTGCAGTTTATAGAAACCCCTCCCTATTCTCCCAATAGGCTATTCAAAGTCATTGGTAAATAGATAGCTCTATAACTCACATCTACAATCATCAAATACTAACGTCGGGTGCAGCTTATAGAAACCCCTCTCTATTCTCCCAATAGGCTATGCGAAGCTATTGGTGAATAGATAGCTCTATAGCTCACCACGACACAATCACGTCTGTTTTACGGGGGCTAACCCGAGCGAACACAGTACCCAGCTTGCGCAAGTTTTTGGTCTTTCACCGTGGAGCTAGTCAAGCCCAACTTAATCATATCCATATCAATCAAACAACTGTCGGTTCCATATTCGATTAATGCAACATTATTTATTAACAATCGGGAGTCCTTCTCCCCAATTTAATTTCACAATCACATCATATTTCCAATTTCAATTCAAAACCATATTTCCAATTCCAATTCACAACTATATTTCCAATTCCATATTCACAATCACATCTCAAATTCCAATTCACCATCATATTTTCAATTCCATATTCACAATCATATTTTCTTCAATATTCAATTATCATATTGACAATTCACTTTCTTTATCCATTGTATACATCTTTACTTTGCTCAGTTAAAATTAAAAATCTCAATTCATACGTTATATCAGTTCCATTTAAATATCAATTCAAATAAATTCAAGATTTATTGAATCATAAGTCTCCAACAAACTTTCATGATTTTCTTCATTTAACACCTATCGACTTTATTTAAGCAATTTCATACAATAAATTATGAATATGTCAAGAGTCTTATTTTTTTTCTCAACTTCATTTATTCATTCAATTGAAATTAATAATGTTTGCAGTTTCAACATCACACAATTATCCCATTTATCGCCCCATGAAACAAGCTTAGTATTTATCTTCCTTCTTCCAACACCATAACATGAATCTCAAACTTTATATCGTTTTAATGCTATCCCACATTCTTCGGAATACACATTTATGAACAACAGGTTTGGATTCATTTATTTAACAAATTTAAATCATGACTGCATCAAAGTCTTTCTTGATGATCCCATTTTCTCTGTTAATAACACATCTTTTCATTTTAATAGGTTAACTCCAATAGTTCCAATCAGTATTATCAATCTTCAAGTATAACCCAATTATTATCAAAGTATCATAATTCTAATCATAATAATTATATTCAGAACAAATTTTTATGCATTCATCACAAGTTCACATCAATCCTTCACTATATCCAGTCAACCATCATTAACTATATGTTTGACCTTCATCCCAAAGTTAACAAATCACATCTCCAACACCGCATGTCTAACTTCCGCTCTATCATAACATTCAATTCTCATAGAACTAATTTAATTTATCAAAACAAAAATTAAGATCTTATAGGGTTTAAAAAAAATCAATCAACACAATCTTCAATTTTCACTGATTTAGCTTATTAATACAAGACCTCAAGTTGATTAAGTCCAAGCAAGTACATCTTCATTATTCTATAAGGTTGAAGCTTCTAATTTATTTAACTATTTTACAAAATTCGGTCTTTCCAACACACCCACCAAATTTTCTAATTAACCGTAGGTTTGATCCTCCGATAATCCCTTAACAAATCACAAGGTTTCATTGATTCACCTAGAACCTTAACTTCATCAGAATTCTCCACTTATAAAAAAAACCTCCTTAATTTGCTAACAAATTTCAACTCTCAAATAATTGAGATTCTTGTTCTTTCCTAAATTAATATTACAGTAGTACTAGCTTAAGCCACTCATCTTGGTTCTAACTACTATTCTCATTTTTCAAGTTTAGGCTAACAAATCAAATCCTAAATTCTCAAATCTTTACGTTACAAAGTCTAGATTACCCATTCCAAGTTCCCATTTCACTATAGCAACTCATTATCATAAACTCAAATCCGGCTAATTCTAATTAATCTAAAAGCTTAGTCAATCTTGCAAAGTTAGAGTCTTTGTAAGATAGTCAGGTAAATCAACACAAAATCATAATCAATTCACCCACATTAGTCTGAATCCTACCTCTTGGAGCCACAAGCCTGGAGATTTTGCCCTATCTTCAGAAACCCTAGGTTCGGCCAGCTTCAAGACCCCTTTAAAATCAGCTTCAAGAAGGTCCAACGTGAAGCCTATGTTGTGTAGAGCTTGCTTCCAAGTCGACGTCACCAACGATGACCGAATGTGGTAGTGGTGCCGGTGTTCGCTGGCGACACTGGTGGTGGAGATCGGTATAGTGGTGTCGCGGGTGACAACGGTGGGGAAAAACGGGTGTCACGATGGTGGCCACCATTACTCTTTCATCTTTTTGCAAACTTCCCTTCTTTTGTACGATCTTGATTTTCCTCCATGGAAACCGAATTAGAAGAAGAAAAGAGGGTGAAGGAGAGAGAGGGAATCAGAGAGAAGAAGATGGCAGAGGCGTTTGGGAAGGAAGACCTTCAGGTCTCTCTTATATGTCTCTCTCTCCCGAAATATCCCTCTCTCGATCTCTTTCTCTGTCTCTCGATTTCTCTCTCAGTCTCTCGATCTTTCTCTCTGTCTCTTGGCTTCTCCCGAAGCGTCTCAGCTTCAGCTGAGATGCTAAATTTTTTTTTTCCTAGAGAATCGATATTTATGTCTTATTTGCTCAAATAATTTATAATACTAGTATTCTCAACCATTAATTTATCCTTAGACCTAATTTTAATTTAAATGACCTTTCTTTATTTAAATCGTAATTAATTCTTTCGGTAATTTATTTATGTCAAATTACTTAACCCAAATAAAATAAACGTACTAAATTATGATTCGAAACAGCTTTCGATAATTTAATTACGTCACAATAAATAACCAAAAATAAAAATGTACCGGGTCGCTACAAAGTATATCGCCTCAAGACATACAAAACTCGCCTTTTGAAACAGGCATCACATGTAATAATACATGTCTCAAAAATATAAAAACTACAGCAAGTCTTTCGCCACCACAGGTATCTATGTCAACTCCACATGATCACCTGAAAATAGTTTTATAACATAATCTCACACCGTGAGTCGAAACCCAATAGAAACAGACTGCATAAAGCTGTAAAGCAAGTTATGCAATCATAAACATACAAGCTCAACAACAGGAGCAAAAAGGGTTTTCCTCTAAAAACCAGCAATTTTCCATCCTTGAAATCATGCGTATCATCATAACAGATGTCATGCCACAATTAAGGAAAAGCAATAAAAACACAGTATGTCCCACTCGGGCCACACAGCCGAGGAGAAAACAAAATAAGATGAAATCTTATGTACCGACTCTGCCACACAGACAAAGGTAACAACTATAGACTCTTGCCCATTACTCTAGAACCACCCATGGTCTGCTAAGTAATGATAAGTTTTATACGGAGTCATGATAATGTAAACCACTTAGTTTACGGGTTCACAACCTGAGGGCACTAAGCACCCACCACCTCGTTTATGGGGATTAATCCGAAGGCACGTAGGGACCTACTCTGCGCACGTTTTCGGACTTACACCAAGGAGCAATGGAAGCCCAATTCAACACACCCACTGTCACGGTACATCTATGGAAAATATTTAAAAACCTACAAAGCAGTTCTACATCGCATGTATAAAAGTAATCCAATCCATCCACATGGAGATCTACAAGCATGTAACAACATATTTTCACCCAAACGTTTCAAAAGCTGAGACTCAATCCCGAAAGTTAGCTCCAAACCTTCAAAAATACATTTTTCACCATTCTCACAAAACACCTCGTTTTTAAATCTCTTTTTGAAAACTACGGGTATCAACACACCCGATTCATGTATAAAACCAAGAAAGGCGTAAAAACTCACTTTTTACTCAAATACCAAGGTTTAACATGAAAACCACATTTAATGTATTTTTTACCCGGTGAAAACACATATAATTACATAAAATACCCTTTAACAATAGTAGAATCTAGAATCCTACCTCGGCGAGTCAAAACTCGAAGCCTCGAAAATTGAACCTCGTCGAAACAAGAATCTAGTTGAACAAACACGAAGCTAGCAGCGTGAATAGCAGGGATCCACAAGTTGATCGTCGAAAACTAGGCTCGGGCAACCCAAAAATGTAGAGAGAAGGCAGAGCAAAGGGAGAAAAGAAGCTTTTTCCCAAACATCACAGCCCCTGGAATATATATAGGCCCGGCAAAAAGGCTGCCCAGTCGACTGATCCGGTCGACTGGAGAGGCGTTCGGTCGACTGGAAGGTCCAACTCAGTCGACTGAAGGTAGTCCAAAACACTGGAACTCTTCCACCACTACACCTCAGTCGACTGGATGGCTCAGTCCAGTCGACTGAATTGCTGGGCAAACTATTTTTCAACTTAAAATAGGTTTTTCAACCCAAAGCTCAACCAAACAGGTCCAAACCAAACCTGAAAAAGCGTAAAACACATCTACACATGTCGTTCTACAACTTTGAAACATAAACCATACACCGAAAAGATACATATACTGAAAGGAACACGTCAAACATATATAAATATCTCAAAAAGAGACGGGTCCGGGTCTCACAACATATTTATACTCACTTGGACACTAACTCTTTTCTCTCCCAACCAATATGGGATAAGACTTTGTTACCCCCATTTTGCCAATTTCAATGTCACACTTTTAGAGTCAATTTTTCATTCACCCATTAATAATTTTGAATACCACAAGATTCATAATTACACTACTCATGGAGATAAATAAATTAGAACTTGAAATTATCGAAAAATATTAATCCAACACAAAGATAATTAGCTTCAAAGTTAGCTAAAAATTATGTTATAATTTTTTTAAAACTCATTTTTTTTCAATAACTTCCCACATGAATGGAATTTGACAGAAAAGAAGTGCAACAAGATGCAGACACAAAGAAAGTTCAATAAAAAAAATTCTACATAGGACAGGTAGCTTTTGATTTTAAACATTCTCTTGTGAAAAACTATCGGATTTACTGGCTAATCAGTAAACGCGATGTCTTGAACTGTTTAGCTGTTTGTGTAAGCCAAGACAATAGAGTTCACACAGGATTTTCCTAAATATAGCTAGGTTCTCACGGTTGTGCCCATTTTTGCCTTGGACAAATCCTGATTTCATGAGTGCTGTTAGAGAATGTAGCCTTAACATTCTCACAGAAGTAACCCTTCTTACTCATATAGGTGATTCTTATTAAGAGTATCTTGTTATATCCCACTTGAATTTCAAGATATAAAAATCATTAAAAATATAGCTTAACCTAATAACGCTACAGGTATCACTGTACTATCATATGAATGGATAGGAGATTTTATCTCCACAGTGATGACACTGAGTCACTCTCAATTTGGTTATCCCTTTGAACCTAGAGCTTGGGATCTCCAGTCAGCTAGGTTGGGTTGCCATTGAGGCGACTCTTAATTCATAGGCTGTAAGCACATTCTCCTCGATAAACGACTAGCTTGCTCTCCGCTTAAGCCTTTAGTTAACGGATTCGTTATATTGTCTTTAGACTTTATATATTCAACAGAAATTATTCCACTCAAGAGCAAGTGTTTCACGATATTGTGTCTGCAATGTATATATTGAGACTTATCGTTATAGATATTATTTTGTGCCTTAGCCATTACTGATTGACAGTCGCAAAATATGCAGATGGCTGGCACAGATTTAGGCCACATAGGGATATCTTCTAAAAATTAGTGGAGCCACTCAGCTTCCTCTCCAGCTTTGTCTAAAACTGTGAATTCAGACTCCATTGTGGACCTCGCTATACATGTCTGTTTAGATGATTTTCATGACACAACTGCTCCACACAAAGTGAATACATATCCACTTGTAGATTTTGATTCATTAGTATCAGATATCTAATTAGCATCACTGTATCCTTCTAGTATAGCTAGATATCGAGTGTAGTGCAACCCATAGTTTTGGGTGTATCTTAAATATCTTAGTACTCTTATGATTGCCTATCAATGGTCAGTCCCAAGGTTACTAGTATATTTGCTCAATTTGTTCACAGCATATGCCAAGTCAGGTCTCATATAATTCATTAAGTATATGAGACTCCCAATGATATGGGAATATTTCAATTGTGGTATGCCTTTATCTGTATTCTTAGACAAATGTAAATTTATATCTACAGGTGCCCTTGCAATGCGAGTATCACTCTTATCAAAATTTTTAAGAATTTTCCAATATAATGGGACTGAGATTAGGCATATCCAACATATATTTTAGTAATTTTCATCCATAATATAACATCTGCTATTTCCATATCTTTCATATCAAACCTCTTATTCAACATATTCTTTGTAGTTTTAATCATAAAATTATTACCACCCAAGATTAGTATGTCATCAACATACAAACAAACAATGACATAACCTCTGTTAGTGTTTTTCACGTAGACACATTTGTCACACTCATTTATTTTGAAATCATTTGACGGCATTATACTATCAAATTTTTCATGCCATTGTTTAGGTGCTTGTTTTAACCCGTCAAGGGACTTAACAATCTTACAAACATTTTTCTCATGCCTTGGAGATATAAAATTCTTAGGTTGTACCATATAGATTTTTTCATGTAAATCTCCATTTAAGAAGGCTGTCTTTATATCTATTTGATGTATTTCTAGATCAAATAATGATACAATAGAAATTAACATCCTAATGAAAGTTATTTTGGTCACAGGCGAGTAAGTATCAAAATAGTCCACCCCTTCAGTTTACCGGTATCCCTTAACTACAAACCCCGCCTTGTATTTCTCAATGGATTCATCTCCTCTTATTTTTCTTTTGAATATCCATTTATATCAAAGAGGTTTACAACCAGGAAAAATATCCACCAGTTCCCAAGAATGATTTTATAAGATAGATTTAATTTCACTATTGATTGCCTCTTTCAACAAAGGTGCATTCGGGAAGGACATTGCAGCCTTAAAAGTTTGAGGCTCATTTTCTAACATAAATGTTAGAAAATCTGGACCAAAGATTTGGATGTTCTAGCTCGTTTACTACGTCTAGGTCCATTATTCTCTCTCAATCCTTGATCTCTATCTTTCACTTGGCTACTACCTACTGCAGTTTCATAAGTTCTTGTAAGAGAACTTATCTCTTGTGTAGATTTGCACGAAAATACATGTTCAAAGAACGATATATTTTTAAATTCAATGATCGTGTTCACTTGAATATCAAGATTATCAGTTCTGTGTACTAGAAATCGATATGCACTACTGTTATTTACATATCCTATAAATATACAATCAACAGTTTTCGGTCCAATCTTGACCCTTTTAGGATTTGGAATCGCAACCTTAGCTAAACACTCCCACCCTCTTAAGAATTTATAGGAAGACTTTTGACCATTTCATAATTCATACAAAGTTTTATTCGTTCTCTTATGGAGTATTTTGTTGAGAATGTAATTGGCATAAAGTATCGCTTTCCCCCACAAGTTCTAAGATAACCCAAAACTAATTAGTAAAGCATTTATCATTTTTTTTAAAGTCCTATTTTTTCGTTCAGCAACTCCATTTTGCTGTGGAGTATAGGGAGCTATGGTTTGATGGATAATTCCATATTGTGAACAGAATTCACCGAAAAGTGATTCGCATTCACCTCCCCTATCACTCTTTAAGGTTTTAATCTTTCTGCCAAGTTGGTTCTCAACTTCTGTTTTATACAAAATAAAACTTTCTAAGGTTTCATCTTTGCTCCTTAGCAAATACACATAACAGTACCTAGTACAATCATCTATAAAAGTGATAAAGTATTTTTTATCTCCCCGTGTTTAAACAAATTTCAAATCACATATATTACTATAGATTAAACCAAGAGACTTGGTACTTCTTTCCACAAATTGAAAAGGTGCTTTAGATAATTTAGCTTCTACACAAGTTTCACATTTATGATTTGAGTCAATTTCAAATTTAGGCATATAATTCATGTTAATTAATCTATGCAATGATTCAAAATTAATATGTCCTAATCTACCATGCCACATAAAAGAAGACTCAAGCAAGTAAGAAGAAGATGCAGTTTTATTTATAGTTGGAACAACTATGAGTACATTCAGTTTAAACATACCATCTGCCATGTACCCCTTCCCCACAAACAAGCCCTCCTTACTAAGTATAAATTTATCAGATACAAAAACTAGTTTAAACCCATGTTTACTTAACAATGACCCCGACACAAGATTCTTTCAAATTTCAGGCACATGTAGGATATTGTTAAGCATCAGCTCTTTGCCCGACGTCATCTTCAGCACAACCTTTTCTTGTCCTTTCCCTTTAGCAATAGAAGAGTTTCCCATGAATAGTTATTCTCCACTTGTCACTGATTGATAAGTGGTGAACATTTTCTTATCTGCACAAACATGTCGAGTTGCACCAGTATCCGTCCACCACTCTCTGGGGTTGGATCCAACTAAATTGACCTCAGACACTACAGCTGTCAGGTTCATCTCAGACACATTAGATGAAAGATTCTCTATTTCAGCAACGTTGGCCTAAGAATGCTTCTGCCTTTTCGAGGCATTTCCCTGGTCTTTGCGATTACGATAGTCTTTCGCCCGATGGCCCGGCTTGTCACACACGAAGCACCTTCCCTTGAACTTCTTAAAATCACCACCCTTGGCCTTTTGGTTGTGATTCTTTTGCTTCTTCTCTTTCTGAGCTTGTTACACCACATTGGCCTTTGCCTTGAACTGGAACCCCTGTGACCTTTTCTTCTCGGCGATGCGGCTATCCTCCTCAATCCTGAGCCTGATAATCGGGTCTTTAAGCTTCATTTTCTTGCGCTTATGTTTCAGATAGTTCTTGAAATTCCTCCAAGATGGTGGTAGCTTTTCAATAATAGCAGCCACTTGGAAGGACTCACTTAGTGTCATGCACTCGGCATGAATCTCATGCAAAATCAGTTGAAGCTCTTGGACCTGGCTGATGACGGTCTTCGAATCCACCATAAAAAACTCGAAGAATCTGTCGACGACAAATTTCTTCATCCCGCCATCTTCCGTCTTGTATTTCTTGTCAAGGGAATCCCACAATTGTTTCTCTATCTTCAGCAGATTGTACACATTATACAACGTGCTATCTAAACCGTTCAGGATATAGTTGTGGCACAAAAAGTCAGCATGCCGCCATGCGTCGATTGCAGTCACAACCTGCCTGCTACCCTCGTTCTTAGACAACGAAGGAGCATCCTCTTGGAGGAACTGTGCCAGATTCAACGTCGTGAGGTAGAACAGTATCTTTTACTGCCACCTCTTAAAATCTATCCCATTGAACTTTTCTGATTTCTCCCTGTGGTTCACAGGAACCGTAGCTTGAATCGGGGCCAGAACATAGGCCGGAATCGGGACCGGAACAGAGGCCACCACAGGGGCAGAAGCAGTAGGGATAGGGTCCATTCTATTGTCGGTTTCAGTTTTCATAACTGCAAAAGCCGAATTAACACCGAAATGGAATCCAACAATAAGTTTACAGTAATTTAAAAACTGCAACAACTGCATTAAATAAAATAAAATTTATAAAATTTTAAACAGTAAATTAAAATACTGTATCTCAAATTAAATAGTACGGTAAAATATTACTTGAATTAAATACCGACAGTAAGAAATTCAAGAATCTAAGTATGGAAATACAATTTGTCTTAAAATTGTTGGTTCTAGAAATTTCAAAAATAACAGCAATTTGTCGGTTTATCGAAATTAGAAATTAACATAATAATGAACCAAATTACAGCACCCAAAAAGCTGTAATTAAATTTGAAAATAATAATACAGTAATAGATTAAAAGAAAAACAAAGAAAACAGAGACTAATTATACATTTAAGTATGCTGAGAAAACACTATTTTACAGAAAACAGAAACGTTTTTCGTTAAAAAAATTTGTGAACAGAAAATAAATAAAGAACAGAACACAGATTTTAAAACTGTAGAACAAGTTTTGGTAAAAATAGAACCGATTTTTTGTTAAACATAATACTGTTTTAATGAAAAAAATCGAAAACAGTACCAAAACATAAGAAAGCATAATAGAACCAAAAAAATGTATGCTTACAGAACAGTCAAAAGTTTGCAATCGAGTCCAGCGTTCAACACTATCTCCTTAAGACAAATTGCGCCCCGCCTCGGTACTTGCGTTGTACTGGGCATCTACCTCCAGGATGAAACGATTGCCATGTGCAGATGTAGCACGACAGTCTGCACACTAACGAACGCTGCTATACTTGAACTTTCTTGAAAAAAAGCAGACAATGTGAAGCAACAGAGCAACAAAATTTCGACAATGGCAGGAAAAATTGTTTAGAAATTGAATGCTTAGATCGGGTGCTGGAACAGCCTATTTATAGGCATTAATGGCGACAATTCAGATTAATCTGAACTGATACGACACCAATTTGAACCGCCCAACAGGCACGAACCAGCTCGATATTCTCCAACAGTTTGGTCTGGCAAATAACGGTAACATATATTTAAAATTTAAATTTTAAAATCAAAAATTTAATTAAATAAATTTTCTACAAAAAGATAGGGATCGACCCACAACCCACCACTCACGGCCCACGGACCTGGACCCGACCTGTCAAACTCGACCCGGCACAACCGACTGGTCGACGACAGCGTGCGCGTGGGGTTTGAGTTGAACTCACTGTTGGGTAGGTTCTTCTCCGTCCGCAAAACTGGATACTCCCAAGGAGCACATTCCTTTGGCTCAACTTGACTCATATAAGCTACTCACCCATGTTTCTCCCAACCAATGTGGGATTAAAAACATATTTATACTGACTTGGATACTAACTCTTTTCTCTCCCAACCAATGTGGGATAGGATTTTGTTACCACAATTTTGTCAACTTCAACGGCACACTTTTGGAGTCAATTTCTCATTCACCCATTAATAATTTTGAATGCCACAAAATTCATGATTACTCTACTCATTAAGATAAACAAATTAGAACTTAAAATTATTAAAAAAAATTAATCCTACACAAAGATAATTAGTTTCAAAGTTAGTTAAAAATTATGTTCTAATTTTTCCAAAACCTATTTTTTCCAACATATGTATCATGATGAAAATTTTTTAAAATTTTAAAATTTATCCTAGCATAGTCTTAGCTTAATAAATTCTAAATTTGTTCATAACAAAATCTTAAATTAATTGATTACTTTTAATCTATCTAATGGAATCTAATCTAAATATAAACATTCAAGATTATCTAATCCTAAAAATTTACATGATTTTTTATTTTTATTATATTTTAAAATTATTACTTGAAAAAAATTTAATTATTAATTGTTTAAGCAGTGCATAGCACGAGTTTACAACTAGTTTCTAACAAAATAAAATTTATTTTTGCAAAAAAAGTTGTAATAATCTATAGTAAAGGCGGTAAAACTTTATTTTTTCTTTTCGTTTTATAAGCAAAAGGAAACCCATCTCAATAAAAATCGCTCTTACATAAGAAATTATAATTAAAAAATAAAACATGATTTAGAACTCGCTAGGTAACAAAGTTTTAAGGCAGGTTTTTTGTTTAAGGACACTTTATGTGCAAAAAGTCAAAAGTTCATTCGAAAAAGATATGTGATGACTTTATTTTAAAGATTTAAAGTTGTTTTAAGTCAAAAGACAAAAATTTTTACTTAAAATTATTATATTTTTAGATAATTTTATATTTAATATTAATCTTATTTGATAGATTTTGATAAGTATATTTTAAAAATATAATTTTTATAAAAGAAATTTGTATAATAAAAGTTATGATATTTTTAAAAAATATAAAAACAAGTATGAAAAAAGTAAAAAAGCTAAAAGCTTTTGAGTTGAAAAATAAGACTTTTTATCTTTTTGTACTTTAAGCAAAAAAAAAAACTAAAAATTTAATTTTAAATTAACTTAAAATCAATTACCAAACGCGGCCTCATTATTTAACAAATAAAAAGGCACATTTGAAAGTTCGCTTAAGATCTTAGGAGCATTGGGCCGCCATCAGGGTTGGTGGCCAATATATGCGAGCGTGCTTCAATTTTGCTATTCTTCCAAAAATTGAAATTTATTGGATATATAATAATTATGTGATCACAAAATATTTATTTAATTATTTTTTAAAATTATATTTATTATTTATTTATTTATTTATATCTAAGTAAATATAAGCTAATTACATAATTACAAATATCAAATTAACTTTTTTTTATATAAATAACAAACTTAACGAATTCTATAAACGAATTAAATTATAAAAATATATTAAATTCATTTATAATAATATATTTGTAAATTGAACATTTTAAAGAAATAACAGCATGCTGTCCTCAAGGAACACAACACTAGCGAGCTCTGAATAGAGATGAGTGATTTTGTCTAAAGAAATAATATTTCAAACATTTATATAAGGTGCATATATACTTATAAATATATTAGGCAAAAAAGATACGTGCATTTAAAATATTTAGTGTGGAAAATTTTATGCACATATTTTTTATAGTCCCTCATTAAATGCATTAAATATTTGTATATAATGTATAAATAAAAAAAGAAAAAAATTAAACACCCGTATTATACAATACATGTTACACCGCATGCATGTGTCAATTAAAAATATTATATATAAATAAAATAAGTGGACCAAATACATTAATTTTGATTAACATATATATATATATACACTTGCGGCGGGAGTACACGCGATGCATGTGTAATTTGATTTATGCAAAAAAAATTTAAAAAATTATGATGATAAATAAAATAAAATTTTACATACTACTTATTTATTAAAAAAATAAAAGAAAAAAGAACAGTTACATAACTATTTTTTTAAAATTTAAAATTTAGAAATATAAGTCCAATTGATTTCAAATGTGTTCACTTTATAATAATATATATATATATATATATATATATATATATAGAGAGAGAGAGAGAGAGAGAGAGAGAGAGAGAGAGAGAGTGTGTGTGTAATATGTATTTTACAATGTGAAGTACTT
>JAULJZ010000409.1:0-17271 GCA_032270985.1 Heliamphora pulchella
TGTTGTCATTGTCAGGAGATGGTTTTAGAAAATGTTCTTATTGCATAATAAGGTCACTTATGTAACTCTCTGTTGTCAGCATTCAAGGTATCCTTCTTCAGTTTTTGTTGGTGACACCTACACGTATTTTGCTGGAATGACAATGGCTGTAGCTGGTATCCTAGGCCACTTTAGGTGTGTCTTCTAATTGCCCTCTCAGCTTTAACTGCTAGATCTATAATGTACTTGGTATTAAATTGTCTCACAACGTCCAGTTTGAGCCCCGATATGCGGTTTATAAAGCTCAGTTTCTCATTTTCTTAACACCTAGGTTTTAAGTTGTGTGAGCTCGGTTTTCAACTTGGTATCAAAGCTGGGTTGCTAGTTTTCTAGTGTGCCGAGTATCTGGCTGCTGTGGTCGAGAGGTGTTGGATTGTCCCACATCGCCCAGTTTGAGTCCCCTCTATGCAGTTTGTAGGGGTCAGTTTTTCATTTTCTTAATACATGGGTTTTAAAGAGTTATATGGACTGAGCTTTTCAACTACTCTGATACCAAGTTGAAAAGTCCAACTTACACAACTCCTTAAAACTCGGATGTTAAGAAAATGAGAAACTGAGCCTTATAAACCGCATAGAAACGCGTTTGGATTAACGAACTTGGAAGCCAAGTTAGAAACGCGTTTTGCGGACGTGATTTCTAGCAAGGAATCTAAGTGAGTTATCTAAAGTGATGCGCCATTCTTGTCAGTTCTCCTCAATATGTGTGTTGTGTCTGCATGATAGTTTCGGCTATGTGTTAGCATGATTATGTGGTACGTGTTAGAAATAACATGATAGATCGACCTTAGGTTGTCATGTTTCATGTTTTCCTTAATATACCTGTACACCCTTCGAGACGACGAGACCGTGGTTTCAGTCTTAAATGTGCGATTCGGTTGTTATGAGTTGCAGGGGAAAGGTTATGGGTTGAGCTTCGATCGCTTGGTATGTTGTAGAAACTCGTCAGTGAGTTGGGTTTAGCCGTGTGAGGTTGGTCTCAGTTGGTAAACTATTGAGTATTTTTAGGAGCAGAGTTTTGTTCAGGTGTAGTCGAAGCATGGTTGATGGCTTTAGCTTGGATAGCTGACTCCTCTTGAATGTATGCTACTGGAGGTTTAAGTTGTATTATGGATGGCCTCGTGAGTAGGGGCGATGGGGTGTCGGAGACCCTGGGAATCAGTTGTTATGACTAGATTGGTGGATAGATCTGTGGATCGTGATAATCCCTTTCGGGTAAGGTTGATGTACGTGGTTTTGACCATGTGATGGATTAGGTACATCGTGAGCCATGCTATGTCATGAGCCGTGTACTTAGGATGGGGTATAGACGGGAACATAGTGGATGGGAGCGTGATAATCCTTGGCCGGGCGTATGTTGAGATAGCAGAACGTGTGGTTGAGATAGCAGAACGTGTGGTTCTAGAGATATTTCCTGGTGGTCAGGATGTTGATGGTGGTCAGCAGGATGTTGACGGTAGCCAGAGTAGCATCTAAGGATGTTGTTGGTAGTTAGAGTTGTGTCTGATAACCTTGGAAGTTGTATACCTTCTTGAGGTTTGAGAATTGAGTTACGCATGAGTGAACTCAAGGATATGGGGATGAGTATGAGTTGCAGTTATGCTGGAATGAGTATGAGTCATGGCTGTGTTGGAATGTGTAAGGGTTCAGGTTATGATTCTAACATGCGACGAGTAGCAGTTCTGTGAGATTCCTACGAGAATGCAGGTTTGTGGTTTGGTCGTTACCCTAGTGATCAAGAGTTTGTGTTTGGGAACAGTACTGGGTGTACGTGGTTGGTTTAGTGTTGTGACGGTGCATCCTGAGTATGATATCTCCAGAGGTTGTTTGTGTTCCACCTTAGGTTCAGAGATGGATATGTCGTTTGCCCATGGGACGAAGTGTGAAGTAAAAAGGTTCAGCAATATCCCGTGTGTTTTGGCTGGCCTGGGGTAATGGGTGAGAAATCATGGGTTACGATACCGGTGATCGATGTGTGCTTTGAGAGCGGAAGTGTGGAAGGTGTCTACATAGTTATGGGAGTTATTAGAGGTCTCAAGATTGGGTTCCCTTTGTTTGATGCCGTGCGCTTTCTACGTGAGTTGCATGGGCAATGGGCTCGAAGCCGTAATGTGGTTGTGGTTTGTCTAGCAGGAGTTAGGTGAGTAAACGCTACATTGTGAAGTGAGGTTTTGGCGCAATGAGAAGGTTGCCGTGTGTCTTCATATATGACTGGTGACGAGCTCGTAGTCCTATTGGAT
Organism: Heliamphora pulchella; assembly: GCA_032270985.1. Taxonomy (NCBI): domain Eukaryota; kingdom Viridiplantae; phylum Streptophyta; class Magnoliopsida; order Ericales; family Sarraceniaceae; genus Heliamphora; species Heliamphora pulchella. The sequence continues at coordinate 2,277 of JAULJZ010000409.1, forward strand.
GTGTTGTACAAGGTATAAGGATTGATGGTGTTCATGTATGTATGAATGGGGTTCGAAAGCTGAGAGCTTGGTGTAGCAGATGGCTGGAGTACCGTGATCGTGGTTGACGACAGCTGTTTGACTGTGGTCGATAAGACTTCAAGGTAAGGTTTACAGGGTTCTAAAGAGGCCAAGTATTGATGAGTACTGAGAGTACGCTGAGATTGGGCCATAGGTTGTGTTGACCCTTTTCTTCTCTCTGGACAGAGAGAGAGTTTCTTTTTACACGATTGTCTGGTGTGAGTTGTTTCATCTCGGATGGAGGGAGATGCCGAATTCTTGATCGATTTAGGTTTTTGGCTGTGTATTAAGACCGAAAAACTCTATAGATTTGGTATCCGTGTTTTGACCCTTGGAGTTGTGACTTGGGGACTTGTATCGCGGTGATCGAGTGATTGTGGGTTTGATTCTTCGTGGTTTCGATGCGTGGTGCATAGATATGTGCCTTCTTGGATGTTAAGAGTCTGTGTGTGTGACCTAGGATTTGATTGCTCCTGCGGTTGGGGGACTATAAAGAATCTCATGATGAGGTTAGTATAATCCCGTGGTAAAAGACCGTAAGGTTGTGATAACCTAGTCAGTGTGGCTTGTTTGTATGATGGTTGGACCATTTGGGTTGTGTTCCCTGTGAGGTTGAGTTGGTAGACTAGGAATGCTTTTTCTTGTTCTTGTTGACAAGGGAATTGGTGTTGAGATGTAGTGTTCTTTTCGTAGAGACTCCTTAACCGTTGTGTGCAGCTTGTTCTGGGTTGTGTGGTTATGGTTGTGCTTCTAGCTCATGGCAGAGCAGGAATTTTTTTGGAACAGTGCGGCTGTGATATTCACATGGTGAGTTTCTGATAGACTTTTGTGAGTCTGGATTTGGGTTCTGTTTAGAGCTTTGAACTGTTCAGAGTTCTTGGAGTCGAGGAGTGGTTATCGACTGTGGTAGGTGTTGTGCTTTGGCATTACTGTTGTTTGTTCGGATGGTGGTCCCGAGAATGTGCTAAGGTAAGTCAGAAAAGGATGCGATGATTGAGGAATCTTGGTTAGTATGGCCTGTTCGAACCGACGTGATTGATTGTTTGGTTAGGAACGGAAAGGCCGTGATAGGTTCTGTATATGAGGAAATTGCTGCGTGTAAGAAGCAAGTCTTAGTTGGCTACTTGTCGGACAAGTCTTGTGTTTGAATATTTTCCTGTTGTGGATTCAAGGAATTGATTTATGAGTCATGAGTTTGAGTTTGATGTCGGATGACAGTCATCATGTTGCTCTGTCGGACGATGGTGATCAAATCCGATCATGTTTGATTTGAGGTTGATCTGTAGCCTTGGTATCAGTGATTTGAGGGCGATACGTTGAGATGTGTAGTGACGTGCTGTTGCACGGGAGATATGATTGAGTTTGTGTAGGTTATTGAATACCTGTGAGATGTTCTGTCTGCATGACGTGTTCTCCTTGTGTGACAATAGTTTTGGAGTTTCGGTTGTCGGGAAATTTCTTTTACTGTTATGCAGTACTATTGGGTTTGCATCAGAGATTATTGATAATCGATGAGTTGGTGTTTGGCCTGAGTTTCAGAGTTGAATTTCGAGGACGAAATTCCTTTAAGAGGGGGAGAGTTGTGAGACCCTGACCCGTTTCTTTTTCGAAATGATTTTAAGTGTCAATGGAGTTGGAATTAATGTCTTTAAAACGTGTTTGGTTGCGTTTAATTGGATTCAAAGGTTGTTGGCCTTGCGTGTATCAGTGGTTTTTGAAAGATTTGGTTGGATTTTGAAAAGGGTAGTACGATTGGTTGGTTTCGGAGTATGAAAAACGTTTCGGAGTTGTTTTTTAGTTGGCTAGGGGAGTTCAGTCGACTGAAAGTGGGTGTTCGGTTGACTGACGTGGACACTGGAATGCTTTGTGTGTTGGCAGAAGGTTTTCAGTCGACTGGGGAGTGAAGTTCAGTCGACTGAGGGTCTCCAATGGGTTTTCAGTCGGCTGACAAAGGGTGATCAGTCGATTGACTTTGAGGCGGTGGATGATTTTTGGGCTTCCAGAGCCTTTTCAGTCGACTGGAAGGGAAAGGTTAGTCGACTGGCTTGAGATATTTTGGCATGGCTTATACATATCAAGCTTTTGGAGATATTTTCAGATAATTTCATTTCAGATCTAGTTTCTCACTCAAAATCTCTACCTTACCTCTAGATTTTGGTGGGACCGGGGCTCGGTTTTCAGCAATCGGATAGTGGATCCTTGCTATTGGTGCAGGGGGCTTCCCGTTCATTTGGATATAATTCCGTTTCGTCGAGGTTCAATTTTTGAGACGTTAAGCTTTTGGCTCACCGAGGTAGGATTCTAGCCTTTATTGTAGTTAAAGGGTGTTTCATCCAATTATATGTGTTTTCACCGGGTAAAAAATACATTAAATGTTATTTTCATATTTAAACCATGTTTTTTTGGGTAAAACGTGTGTTTTTACGCCTTTCTTAGTTTATTTCATGATTCGGATGTGTTGATATCCGTAGTTTTCAAAAAGGTTATTTTGAAAATGGAGGTTTTATGAAAATCGTGAGAAAAACGTGTTTTGGAGATTTGGAGCTAACCCTCGGGGTTGAGTCTCAGCTTTTTAAACGTTTTGATAGAACGATGGAAGATTTTGAAATGTTTTGCTCGATCTCCATGTTAATGGATGGATCTTTATACGTGTTGATGTATAATTGTTTTACTGGTTTTCGTAGTCGAGCTACGTACTGGTTTTTAAATGATTTCCATAGATGTACTGTTACAATTGGTGTGTTGAGTTGGGCTTCTATTGCTCCTTGGTGGAAGTCCAAAAACATGCGCAGAGTGGGTTCGCTATGGTCCCTCGGGTTATTCCCCGTAAACGTGGTTTGAAAACTTCTTTCATCGGTCGTGGAAATTCGTAAAGAGCCGGTTGTCCCTGTGAGTGGCGTCGTTGTTGTGACTCTGTATAGTACTTGACATTACCTAGCAGGCCTTAAGTGGTTCAGGAATAGGTAATGGGCAGGAGTCTATAGTTGTTACATTTGTCCATGTGTATGACAGAGTCGGTACATAAGAATCATCTTATCGTTTTATTTTTCTCGGTTGTGTGTGCTGAGTGGGAAAATAACGTTTTGTTCTCGGTTGTGTGATCCGGGTGAAAATCTGGTTTATGATTACTGTTTTTCCTTAACTATGGCTTGATATGTGCACTGATGATATGCATGGTTTTAAGGATGGAAACATGAAATTTTATGAAGTAAAATCTTTTTGAGACTCGTGCTGACCTGATGAAAAACTTGTGATTTTCAGGATGGAAAACTTTTTTGGCTCCTGTGCTTGAGTCTTTATGCTTATGATTGCATAACTTGCTTTACAGCTTTATAGTCTGTTCCTATTGGACTTCGGCTCACAGTATGGGATTTTGTTGTAAAACCTTTTTCAAGTGAACGTGGTCCTGTAGGTTGACCTTGAGGTGTCCGGAGGCAGTTGATGACAAGACTGATGTTTTGTCTGTGTTAAGTAGTTATACCTTTTGTACATGTTTGATGTTGGGATATAACATGTTGTAAAGCATATGTAATTCTTATGGATGTATGCATGTTTTATGCTTTCGAGAGAACCTTGGGTTGGTTGTTGTTTTCCGTAGTTTCTCACTACGTTTTTCATTACTGGGTTCAATGGGGTTTTCAAATAGTTTGTGCTTCATTCAAACTCTTGTGCTCCGAGGAAGATTTTGGAACGGCCTAAGCTTATTTTAAAAAGAAAAGATTTTCTTATCTCGAAACATGTGTTTTGTTTTAAAAAGGCTTGGCTTTTAAGGTCGTGACTGTAGTCTCTTGGCTACTCGTTTAAATCAAATAAACCCTCAGTAGTACGTCTTTACAAAGGTTTTAGCATAGTTTGGGGTTTTATGGTTTTCATCCCCTTGTTTAGCCGATTTTGGTGGTTATTCGGTGACTTTTTTGCGTGACCCGGAGTTTGAGATGTGACGTATTCGAATCTAGAGCATTGATTCCAATCTGTAGTGCCCCAATTTCATAGCAATATAAGCCCATGTGATTTTATGAAGAAAAGAACTCGATTTAAGAAATCTAACCCAAAAGAACTTGTAAAGAAGAAGGAAAATATACTTTTTGAAAAGAAACCAAACTTTCAATTTTCTTGTTAAAGATAAGGGTGAAAAGAGTTAATTTTCTTTGCAAATAACTCCTTGAAACAAGTCAATATAAACCCCAAATAATGCTCCAGAGATACAAACAAACCTCCCTTTTTAAAACAACAATCCCAAAATTTCCACACAGCTAGAGTCTGCTCGAGCGGATCTCCACTGCTCGAGCGGTGAGGTACCCGAGGGCTTCCTAGCCAAAATTTTGAAATTTTTTCTAAGTGTTGGGAAAACACTTGATTTTCACAAATTTTAAACATGCCTTTGAATATGCCAAAATTTGAAATAAAACATACATTTGATAATGAAACAACTCCATTTAACCCAAAACTCGAAATTCTAACGATTGAAATCATAGTATTCCATCCCAAAACTGAGGAATCCAAATCCAAATTACGAGCCCTCGCCCTCACATGCATACAAAATATGAAATCATGACTTTAGGGCCTCACAAAACGGGTTACACCAACCCAAATTACATCCATCCAAAAAAAATTACATTTACAATTTCAACCCCCAAAAGATGCTATCGGTGAATATGTAATTCTATCAAAACTACACAAAAGGGGTCTCTAAGACCGTGCTTCTCAATCCATGGCTATCTTTCCGCTATCACCTGAAATGTTATTAAACGACATGTGTCGAGACTCATAGAAAATTGACTAACGATGAACATATACATAACATACGAGGATGGTTATACGAAATACACACGTAGTTTTACCAAAACTAACCTTCATTTTTTATCAAAATCTCATTCACATAACCAATTTTCTATTTATAAAACTAACTCTGTTTTAGGCTTCCATTTCCTTATCATCACAAACTATCTCTAGTTCTCAATTATCCACATACATGCACACACATACGCACGCATTCACATACGTGCGTCTTCTAACCCTTTCCAAATTCGAGCCAATTCATGGTTTAAGTTTTTAAGAACCGATGCGGGACGAGTCTATAGACCCATGCATGGCTACTACCGACCGGGTCGCATGGGATCCGCCAAGTGAAAGATGCATTCTATAACCCACCGCAAACTTATAGACCCATGCATGACCACTACTGACCGGGTCGCGTGCGACCCGCCAAGTGGCAGATGCGTTCTATAATCCGCCACGACTCACTCAATCTACGTAGTTTTTCAATATTTCACCGATGAGCTGAAGTAGCCTATAGTTAAATGATCCTGGGATCTAAATCGATTCGTCTATTTCATTATTTTCAAAATTCCACACCCGAGTCTAACCCAAACATGGTTCCTCTCGTTAAACCCAACACGATCAAAATCATTCACATTACAACCCTTATGAGTCCAACCGTTAAACCTGGTTCCTCTCGTCAAACCCAACACCATGGAGTTAAAGGTGCTCAATCATTTCTAATATTATCATAATTCATAAATTCGAATGAAAAGGTTCAAAAACTCCCAAATCAACATCTCCTATCATTTACATTCGTTAATCCAAAGGATACATTTGAAAACCCCAACCTGACACCCATAGGTTCTCATGCATCATATGAATTTATAAAAAGTATATACAACTAGCTTAACATAACCCCAATTATCAAAAAAATTCAATCGATTTCACCATTTGGACCCAACAAGCCAAAAAGTCCTAATTTTTTCTAATTTCGACTCAAATCAAACTCTAGCTTTCCGAAATCACATGCTCGTTGTTTTACAACGGTGGTATTAAGATAGATCTATCACAAATCATTAGAAAGCACAAGATTCAACATGCTTTAACTTCAAACCCTAACCTAGGGTTTCCAAAATATAGATTTTTTATGCTTTCATATATAAACTCAATTTATACAACTCATATCTAACAAATATTCATAGATAGTCATAAATTCTACCTCTTAGACGTTTAAGCAACAAGGACCAAGTCTCTGGCAAGCTCCAACCAAGAGAATCGCCAAACGTTTGATGAAAAGGGAGCTTTTGACTCCTAGATTAGTCTTCCAATGACGTAGAGTCAAGAGGTGAGCAAGGGATCCACCAAGAGAGGGTGGAAAGGGCTCAAGTATGCCCCAAGAACACTTTTAGGGTTTTTATTTCGTGTTTAGAGAGAGAAGGGAGAGAAGAGAATGAAAACAAAAGGCTTAATTCACATCTTTAAATCAAGTCCGCCGACAGTCCGCTCGAGCAAACCCTGGGCCGCTCGAGCGGTCCTCTTTTTTCCTGTTTAAAAAAGTCTATGGCACCAGCCTGCTTGAGCGAATGTTGAGAGGAGCTCCGAACTAAAGATGTATACATGAATGGAATGTTATGCCAAACGCCTCACACTCCTCCCAACAACCCACAACAATCACTTGCAGGAACTAACGAGTATACGATTAGCGCCAACAATCGATATCATGACCAAATCTTAATTATTTCACATAATTAAATACTTATCCATTTTCTACCGAAGATATCATAACACATTTTAATTAATTATCAAAATAACCAAGGAACCGGGTCTCTAGAGAGAGAGAGAGAGAGAGAGAGAAGTGAGGAGTGGTCTTCAATAGAGCTTCCTGTGTTATCAGGTAAAGGTCGAGTTTAGTTGTCACGCCCCAAACTCTGGATCACGTGAAAAGCCCACAAACAACCAGCAAAATCGCCCAAACAAGAAGGGATGAAAAATCATAAAGTCAAAATGAGGTTAAAACCTTTGTAAAAATGCACTACTGAGGGTTTATTTAATTTAAAAGAGTAGCCCAAAAGACTATAGTTACGGCCTCAAAAGCCAAGCTTTGAAAACAAAATACATATTTTGGATAAAAAAACTTTTATTTTGAAAAGAAGCTTAGGTCGTTCCAAAATCTCTCTTGAAGCACAAGAGTTTTTATGAAGCATAAACCATTTGAAAACTCCTTTTTGTAAACTATTGAACCAAGCAACGAAAAACGTAGTAAGAAACTACGGAAAACAACAACCAACCCATGGTTTCTCTCGAAAGCATAAATCATGTATACATCCATAAGAAATACATATGTTTTACAACATGTTACATATCCAAATATGAAACATATACAAAGGTATAAACTACCTATCAAGACAAAACAAAAGTCTTGTCATCAGCCATCTCTGGGCACCTCAAGGTTAACCTACAAGACCACGTTCACCTGAAAAATATTTTAACAAAATCCCACAACATGAGCCGAAACCCAATAGAAATAGACTATAAAGTCGTAAAATAGGATATGCAATCACACAGCATAAATTTGACTCAATCACATGAGCCTCAAAATGGTTTTACTTCATAAGATATCAAGTTTTTCCATCAGACTTACACAAGCCTCAAAATGATTTTTCATCCTCAAAACCAAGTATTTTAACAATTCAAACAACGTTTCACAGTTAAAGAAAAGCAGTAACCAAAGCGTTGTTTTCCACTTGGACCACACAACCGAGGAAAGAGAAATGAATCCTATGTACCAACTCTGTCACAAAAGGGACAGAGGTAACAACTATAGATTCCTACCCATTACCTATCCCTGAATCATTTAAGATCTATTATGTAATGACAAGTTCAATACGGAGTTACTACAACATAACTGCTTAATTTACGGGCCCAAAATCCGAGGGTACAAAACACCCACCACTTAATTTACGGGAATTAACCCGAAGGTACAAAGCACCTACTTTGTGCACGTTTTCAGACTTCCATCGAAGGCAACTCGTGCCAAATACTCGCTATCCCAGCACATCTATAGAATCATTTAAAAATCAATCCGTACCTCGACTACGAAAATATTTTTACAATTATACATTAAACATGTATAAAGATTCATCCATCAAGCATGAAGATCAAATAAAAATATTTTCAAAAAATATTTTCACTGTTTTTATCAAAACGTTACAAAATCTTAGACTCAACCACGAGAGTTAGCTCCAAACCTCCAAAACAGAGTTTGTCGAGATTTTCATAAATCCACCGTTTTCAAACTACCTTTTGAAAACTAGACATCCACTAGTCATATGATGTAATAAACCAAGAAAAGCACAAAATATGCTTTTTACCTGAACAAAATAAGGTTTAAACATAAAATATGACATTTAACGCATTTTCAAGTAATTTCAACCGGTGAAAAGGCATATAATTGCACGTAGCACCCTTTAAAGACAACATAGTTTAGTATCTTACCTCGCTAAGTCAAAAACTCGACGCCTCAAAAATTGAATCTCGACGAAACGGGATTCTGTTCGGAAGAATGCGAAGCCCCCGGCACCAACGTCAAGAATCCACTGTCAGATCGTTGAAAATCGAGTCCCAAGCCTATCAAAATCTAGAGAGAAGGCAGAAAAAACAAAACTTACTCAAGAAGCTAACCTTACAAAATATCTCCAAGCTCCTGATATTTATAGACCACGGTGTGGCGCCGGGATTTTAGGGGTTTTGGATGTTCAAAAATAAGAAGTTCAAAAGATGTTGAAAAAATATTTCAACACCTTGAAAGCCAAATTTTAAAAACTCCTTTTTGTTAAAAAAAATAGAGTCGCCACTTGATTTTTAAGAAAAATTAAGAAAAACAAAAATGGCTAACTGATTTTAAAAGCATTACCAGAGAAAAATGATTCAGGGGGCTAAAGTACGAATCGGGGAAGATGTTAGGCACCCCGTTTGCCCAACTATCAGGTTGGCATCTGCTGAACATCATTGGTTCTTTGATAAGATTTTTCAAATGCATGCAAATAAAGAATGCCAAATAAAATAAGTAAGAAAAGAAAATCCTAAGTCCTGCGGCATGCAATTTCTAAATAAAGAATACATGGAGTACACCCGCATGCAATTTCATAAAAATAACCCAAACTATCATGATTGAAATAAAAGAATAAAAATATGTTAGAAATTGATAAAATTACCTAAACTTGAATTGCTACAAAATAAGCTAAACTATTCTAAATACAGTTTTAAAGAAAGTAACATGCATATTATCAAAACAAATTAGATTAACATTAACATGATGGAAAAAAAATACATACAAGAAAATTCATGCATTAAAAGAAAACTTACTAACAAAGAAATTTTAAATAAAGATTTTGCGACAAAGAGAATTTAAAGATTTTAATCAAAAAAAAAAGAAAACAAAAGAATGATTTATAAAGGAAAATTAAATCCAAAAGGTTCTAAAAGAGAAATAAAAGAAATTAAAAATTAAGAAATTAAAATTGGTATTATTTGAGAACATTATTTGTCAAGTAAATTAACAAGCCTAAGCTAATCATTAAGAGATTAAATGAGCATAAGAAAAGAAAAGAAAAAAAAATAAAATGAGTACTATGAAAGTAAAATGAAGCTAACATTAAAAGAAAAAGAAAAGAACAAAAGAAAAGAAAAATAAAGCTAACAAAAAAAAAGAGAAAAGAAAAAAAAATGAAAATGAAACATTATAAGGAAAATAAAGCTAGTAATAAAAAGAAGAGAAAAAAAAATAAAATGCTAGAAAAGGAAACTACACTAATATTAAAAGAAAAAAAATAATACATGCGGATAAAAGAACATTAAACTAATGCAAAAAGAAAAGAAACTAAAATTGAAAGAAAAATAACATTAAATTAATATTACAAGAAAAGAAAAAAAAATGAAATAGAATGCTATTAGAAGAGAAGAAATTAAGTACAATTATTTAATTTACAAATATGAATGTAATATTAACAACTATATCCATATAAATGTAAGTGTGTTATTATAACAATTAACAATATTAACAAGTTGTAATTGTCAAAACATATTAGCACTATATTAATGATTTAATGAATGTGTTAATGTGCCAAAAATGAAATCTAAATAAAATAACGACTAAAAATTTTTAGAAGGAATAGCCTAACTACATTAAACAACTATTCACATTCTACAACAAGCTACATTGCGAATATCAAACGAAATTGACTATAAATAAAACAAAAGAATTTGAATTGAAAGTTAATCTGATCACCCCAAGAGAGAGAGAAATAGAGTTTAGAAAGATTGAGGTTCCAAACAAAATACCTGAATCGCTAAAAAATCCTCAAGTCGGGGAGTGGTGATGGGCAATTTGGTCCTCGGGCGATGATCTAAGCTAGGGTTTCAGAACTTCGGTATAGGGGTTTTGACTCTCGGTACTTCTGCAGGGTTTCGGCGTCGGGCCTCGAAATTGCTCGGCGACTCGGCAGAGCTTCTCTCTCTAAAATTCTGTCCTGAAAACGTACCAGGGGGTACGTTATTTATAGAATTCTTCAACCAATGAGATGCTGACACGTTTTGGCACATGTCAGGGTTTTTCAAGGTGACGGTCGCCACTTCACGAGTTGGCGGTCACTACTTCAGAAGAGTTTCTAGAAGCTTCTTTTGGCGGTTGCCAGGTTTGAGTTGGTGGTGGCCAGGTTGGAGTTGGCAGTCACCGGGTATGGACATGGCGGTCGCCACAAAAAGGTGAAGCTTCCAAGAGATTCTATTGGCGGTCACCACAATGGAGTTGACGACCCCGTGGTTCAATGTAGCGGTTCAATGATGATTTCACTGGTTTGAAGGCTTTGATGATTGGGTTCAAATACTGAACTTGGATCATTTTTTGAGGATCGTACTGAGGCACCATTCCAGCTGTTTTCATTATCGAATTCACCTAAGATTAGGCGGGGCCAAATTGGGGTGTCTACACACGGCAAAATCAGGGGTTCAGTCGACTGGATGAGGCTACTGGAATGCAAAAAATGTCCACCGCCATGGGTCAGTCAACTGGATCCCCCAATCCAATTGACTGGATCATCATTCTGCCCAGCCAGTCGACTGGATCATCCAGTCCAGTCGACTGAATCCAACACTGGAATTTCTCTAACCATTTCCAGGATCCAAGTCTAAGCATAGGTCCATACTCCAACTTCAACAACACTTAAATCATTTCCAAAATGAAACGAGTCGGGGTCTCACACTAGTGGAAGCAAGTAGTACTCTCAGAGATTATACATGTTCAGGAACTGAAACAAAGCTAATTTCCAGCAACTAATGACGAGAGTGGCGATGGCGGCAAGCGTTGACCGACGAACGGCGAGCGGCAACAACGAGGCGACAGCGGCCAAATCTGGTTCAGGCGAGGCCATGGCGACCAGATCTAGTTCAGAGAGAATCGGGTCTCTACAGAGAGAGAGAGAGAGAGAGAGAGAGAGAGAGAGAGAGAAGTGGGGAGTGGTCTTCAATAGAGTTTCCTGAGTTATCAAATAAAGGTCGAGTCTAGTGGAAGCAAGTAGTACTCTCAAAGATTATGCATGTTTAGGAACTAAAACAAAGCTAATTTCTAGCAACCAATGACGAGAGCAGCGATGGCGGTGAGTGGCGAGTGATGAGCGGCAAGCGGTGATAGCGAGGTGACATCGGCCAGATCTAGTTCAGGCGAGGCCACAACGTTTAGATCTGGTTCAGGCAGTGGCAAGCAGCGATGACGACGATGAGGCGACAACAGCGACGGCGAGACAACAATGGGGATGGTGATCAGTGCGGCGGCGAGAATGTGACATGGCTGTGGATTCGTCATCGACGGGGCTAGGGTTTCACGGGGAAAAAGAGGAGAAAATACGGGAAGAAGATGCAGGGAAATATGGGAAAGATGTGCGAGGCCCCGAACCTTGTTCTTTTGAATTCTTTATATACATGACGTGTTGACGTGTTTATTTCAGTATATGAATAGCCTCGATGCATGGTTTATGTTTTGGAGTTATAGAACAACATGTATAGAGGTGTTTTATGCTTTTTCGGACCTTGTTTAGACTTGTTTGGTTGGCCTTAGAACACAAAATCGAGACTCAAAATTGTATGTGAGACCAAGCAGGTTCGGTCGACTGAACTGGTGAGTTCGGTTGACTGAACTGGAAACCAGTAGGTTAAGAACCTTGGGTTCGGTCGACTAGAGGGCAGTTTGTGTAATTTAGTTTTATGTTGATGAAAAGCTCAACATTTTATGTTTTGGAGGTTTAGAGCTCGCCTTCGGGGTTGAGTCTCAGGTTTTGAAACGATTTGTTGAAAACGAAAAAAATATTTTGAAAATATTTTGTTTGATCTCCATGTTCATGGATGGATCTATATACATGTATAATGTATATTTGTGAGATGTTTTCGTAGTTGAGCTACGGTACCATTTTTAGAAGATTATCTAGATATTCCGGGATGACGTGTATGTGGCACGAGTTGCCCTCGGTGTAAGTCCGAAAACGTGCGCAGCGTAGGTACTCAGGTCCTTCGGGTTAGTCCCCGTAAATTGAGATGGATGGGTGCTTAGTTCCTTCGGATCATAGTCGTAAACTAAGTGGTTCGTTATGGTGCTCCGTATAGAACCTGTGTGTATCTAGGCGATCCCACGATATCTGGGGGTTAGATACTGGACAGGAGTCTATAGTTGTGACCTCTATTCCTAGTGATAGAGTCGGTACATAGAATCTTATTCCTATTTTTCGCGATGGTACATTTCGCGAGGGAACGATGTTTTGATTATTATTTTTCCTTAATTGCGGTGGTTACTTGCATTATTTGCAGTACATAGTTTTAAGGATGAAAATGGGATTTTATGATAATAAAACCATTTTGGGGAGGCTCGTGTTTGCCTGATGGGAAACTTGAGGGTTTTGGATGAAAATCCTTTTTGGGCTTGTGGTTGAGTTAGCTCCCACTGTATGATTGCAAATTACCTGCTTTACAGCTTTACTGTCTGTTTCTTTTGGGCTCCGACTCACGGGTGGGTTTTTCTGTAAAAACTTTTACAGGTGATGATGTAGATGTAGATCTTGAGTAGATCTTGTGGTGCCCGTGCTGACGGATGTTGAAAGGCTGTAGTAGTTTTCCTTATGGTATGCCTGATCCTGAAGGCAATTTTGTACGCCATAAGGCGATATATTGTATGCATGTTGGCATTGTATGTCTTTACTTATGAGAGATGTATCTTCTGGGTTTGATTTCAACAGGTGGTTTTAATGATATAAAACTCTATTTTATTAAAACTGGTGTTTGATGGATTTTCACATGACCTTGGATTTTGGGGCGTGACAAGATGTATGGGGTATATTTGTCCAAATGTTTAATAATTTTAAAAAAGTAAAATTTAGTGAAATATTCAAAAAGTAATTAAGGCTTAGTGTAATACAAGTTCTCTAAATGGGATTTCTAATTAATTTTTCTTAAAAAAATTAAATATGACGTAAAAATGTTACAGAATGATGACTTATTCAGCATTTATTTCTTTTTTTACTTATTTTGAAATTAATTTTTTTCCTTTTTCCACAATAAAATAAATAATTATTATAAATCATAGTCTTTTATAAGTGTTTTTAAATAAAAATATTAAAGTGCTAAAAAATTAAATAATCTTCACAGAATTATTAATTATCTTGATCTTGGTAGTTTTCTTAAATGTAACTATCACAAATTCATTAGCTATTTACCTATTATATTTTAATTTTTTAAATCTTTTTTAGAAATTAGCACATGTAATATATACAGAATAGGAATATTATGTTTGTTTGAAATAGAATGGGTAATCTAAAAGGCTTAAATATCATATTTAGAATTCAATATTTATGTTCATAGACAATACAAATTGATTGCTTGAATTAAAGTGCCTAAATTTGTTATTTACCTGACAAAAAAATATAATTTGTCTAATTTTAACTTTGTATAACTTTTTATCTTACTTCTGTATTATCCTTTTATGTTTATAATTTTGTAATATTTTATTTTGTAGAAACTACTTTCCTTAATTATAAGAAATGGAAGAGAAAAACAAAAAATATAAAATGAATCTAATAAAGAAAGAAAACATAAAGAAAAAAGATAAGAAAATTTCTCTTTTGGGTATCATAAATCAAGTGTTTTTAAAACATTAGTTAAATAGAATAACCAATAGTTATTCTAAAAATTAGTTATAAATTTAAAATTCAAAAAAATTATGATTTATATATATACTGCCAAATATATAATAAAATTTAATTTTTTTTAAAAAATAGTTATTATTTACTTATTTTGTAAATAAATAAACAAAATGAAACTCTATACCAAAAGTCCGATACCACATATTTTCCACTAGATGGTTGTTGGAATCTCTCTTCTCTTTTATCTCAATAGGTCAAAAAAGAGTAACAAAAAGCAATTCCTTATCCTGGTCATGGACAGGGATGCCAACGAGGTAGGACAAGTGCTGAGTTTTTCATTTTCGTCACTTATTTGATAAGGGCAAAGATATGAAAAAATATTAAAAAAATAGTAAAAAATAAGAATGAAAATATTTCAAGTATAGTTTATAATGTTATAAAAAATGATATTAATAAGAGTTATAAATAATATAATAAATAAAAATAATACTTAATGAATATATGGAATTTAAAAATAAAAAATGTAAAAAAAAGAAAAAAAATTAGAGATAAATATAATATTTTTCATATTTTAGACTTATTATATTTATAAAAAATATATTTTATAGATGTACTATATTTAAAAAGTATTTAATTTATGTAATTAGGAGCAACTCGGGAAAAAAAAAGATAGAGAAAGCAAATATTGTCTTCACCGTTTGTTATCGAGGCAAAAAAAATTCACACAAAACAAGGTAAGAACGTACAAAAACGAGACGACACAGGAAAAATTGACATCCATAATCATGAAAAAGCTCCTTTCCATTCTATTCAGAGTATTTGGTAGGGAAATGGGGCAGGTGATCTTTATTGGGGTTGGGTTTCAACATATTTTTTTGATTTAAATTATTTATTTTATAGGATTTTCTGAATTTATTTTATATATATATATATATATATATATATATATATATATAGAGAGAGAGAGAGAGAGAGAGAGAGAGAGAGAGAGA
>JAULJZ010000420.1:0-17271 GCA_032270985.1 Heliamphora pulchella
GTCAATCAATGTGATGGGAAAAAAATACAATAGAGAACATGTTGATGTTTGGCACTGTGCCCCTAGTAGTGCTGTTCTAATCCTCACCCGGTCTATGTCTCTATGTTTACCGGAAAGGAGGTCCAATCTGTTGATTTGAGGTTTTAGAGAATCTGGATCAGTCATTGATGAACGCAGAGCTCGTCCCAGCGTGTCAGAGATTGATATACGCAGAAGAGTAGTTGGCATAACGGAGTTGGATCCTGAACTGTCCGTTTCTGAAGTTGGAATTAGGAAAGATGAAGTGGAGAGAAGGGGTTATGTTATCATGGACCCTCAAAAACTTTCTAATGTATTAAGAAATGTAATAATGGGTGTTAAAAATAGTGATGAGAGTAGAGAGGTAATTACAGAAGAGAAGCGAAATGTTATAAGCAAATGAGATGTTTAGAAATTTCATTAGCACATTTGACAATTCACAGTGTTCATTTAATAAAGTTTGATAGAAATTTTCATTGATAAAGTCAAAGATTGCATTAAAACTTAACTCTTAAATTAACTCTTAATTTAATATTTAACATCTTAATTTATACCTCGCAGAATTTCATCCCCCGGAGGATTTAACAGGGTTGATTCCCCCCTCTCAATTGATATTTAATAATAAATTAAATATTTAATAAAAATAATAAAAATAATAATATCTTTATTTATGCCTCGCAGAGTTTCATCCCTCGAAGGATTTAACAGAGTTCATTTTCCAACGTAAATAGATATTTAAGAAATTAAATAATCAAAAAAATAAAATCAAAATAATAACATATTTATTTATGCCTCGCAGAGTTTCATTCCTCGGATGGTTTAACAGGATTGTTTCCCCCTCTCAATTGATATTTAATAATAAATTAAATAATTAATAAAAAAATAAAATATAACTAACATCTTTATTTATATACTTCGCAGAGTTTCATCCCCCGAAGGGTTTAACAGGATTGATTCTCCCCATGAATAGATATTTAATAAATGAAATAATAACAAAATAAAATAAAAACAACTAACATAATTAATGTTAATGTACATATTATCCCACACTCTTTTTGAATTTCAAGTTCATGTGGAAGAGGATTCCTTTAAGGAGTAATCTATCCCATGGGAGCAATATAATATTCCCATGAATAGTATATCCCACTTTGAATTTTGAAATTCAAATGGTAATTTGAAGTGAATTAATATAATATATTTATTGTATGTAGTGGAGGACAGCTGGTACGGACAAATTAAAAAAACAATAAATGAGATGTTGATAATTTTAATAATCACATTTAACAATTAATAGTTAATAAAATTTAATAAATTAATTTTTTGGCTTCCAAGTTATGATGGGCTGGGCTTAACTAGAGGTGGGCTGGGCTTAATTGGAATATTCCCAGCAATGTCCTGTTGTCTGTTTGAATTAAAGTGGATCTTGTGGCCTGATATGTATGGATGTTCTCACTTAGGGGTTTTGGCTTTACTGTATGGCTATCAACTGAGAAGAATGAGAATGAGAATGCTTTCTTATAAGCAAAACCTGTAATATTATAATAGGTTTTGCTCCCAAGGACAACGTCTTCTCATTCTTCTCACTTATAGTGTATACGGTTCTGCTATATTGAAAGAAATGTCTGCCCTGAATAATCATGGCACTTAGGATTTTGTTTCTCTTCCTGCCGGGAAGCAGGCGGTTGGCTGCAAATGGGTCTACACTATGAAGGTGAATCTTGGTGGCTCTTTGGCTTGCTTGAAAGCGCGCCTTGTTGCAAAAGGTTATGCCCAAACTTATGACATTGACTATTTTGAGCCTTTCTCTCCGGTCTCCAAGATGACTTCCATTCGCCTTTTTCTCTCTCACTGCCACCCGGAACTGGCCGTTTTATCAGTTGGATATCAAGAATGTCATTCTCCATGGCGATCTTCAGGAGGAAGTTTATATGGAGCAACCTCCCGATTTTGTTGGTTAGGGGGGGGTCTGATCTTATGTGTCGCCTTCGTCGTTCTTTATATGGCTTAAAACAATCTCCCCGGGCCTGGTTTGGAAGGTTTAGCACAGTGGTGCAACAGTTTGGTCTACGACAATAAAAAAAAGATCATACAATGTTCTTTCGTCGAACTGATGCAGGTTGTATTCTTCTCGTTGTCTATGTTGATGATATTATCATCACTGGCGATGACCGTGTTGGGATTAGTGGCCTGAAGGCCTTTCTGCAGACACAATTTCAAACTAAAAATCTTGGACACCTGTGGTATTTTTTGGGGGTCGAGGTGGCAAGAGGTAAGCATGGGATTTTTATTTCTCAGAGAAAATATGTGATTGATATTTTGAGCGATGCCGGCCTGCTTAATGCAAAAAGTGTGGAGTCCTCGATAGATCCAAGTGTGAAGCTTCTTCCCGATGACGGTGATGTGTTTCCTCACCCTAACAGGTATTGCAGAATGGTGGAAAAACTTAATTATTTGACCAGCATGACCAGACCAGATATTGCCTATCCTGTCAGCATTGTGAGTCAATTGATGTCTGATCCTTGTATTCTCCATTGGAATACAGTGGTTCACATCCTCCGGTACCTCCATTCCAACTCGGGAAAGGGTCTATAATTATGTGATCGAGGCCATTTCTGTACCGAGAGCTATTCTGATGCAGACTGGGCAGGATGCCCGATTGATAGGAGATCCACATCAGGGTTCTCTGTCTTTGTTAGTGAGAATCTAGTATCATGGAAAAGCAAGAAGCAAGATGTGGTGTCGAGGTTCAGTGCTGAGATGGAATACAAGTCTATGGCGTTGGCAACATCCAAAATCATGGGTTCAACAGCTTCTCACTGAATTAGACGAACCGCCTATGGGTCCTACCAAGTTGTGGTGTGACAATAAATCTGCTATCGACATCGCTACTAATCCAGTGTTTCATGAGCAGACTAAACACATCGAGATTGGCTGTCATTTCATCCGCCACGAGTATAAGAACGGCACTATCGATTTTGGCTTTGTTCGATCTGGTGAACAACTTGCTGACTTGTTCACTAAGGCATTGCACGGGTCTCGTGTTCACTATATTTGTAACAAGTTGGGCATGATTGATATCCATACTCTAACTTGAGGAGGGTGTTCATATATATTAAGTATTAATAATATCCTGTGGAGATGCCCACAGTATCTGCTGTACTCTCTCATTACTTAATAAACACGTGTGTATGTCTCACAATGAGAATACACTCTTCCGTATTCTTTCTTTCATTTTCTAACAAAGCCTTTTGAATTATTATGCAATAATAATAATAATAATTTCTTCCCTTTATCAATATGTTATCAGAGCCATAGCCTCGCCACTAATCGTCTTTCCCTTCGCCAGCGCCGTCGCCTCCTCCCTATCACGTCGTCGATTCCCTCTTCTCTGACGCAGACCAAGCTCGCCTTCCTCTTTCACACAAACTAGCTAGCAAAAACCCTAGCCACCGACCATTGCAGTTCTTCTTCTTCCTCTGTAAACCCTAACCGCTGACCATCGCACGCAAACCCTAGCCGCCGACTTTCAAAACTCCTAAAAACCCTAACCATCGACCTTCGAAACCTCTGAAAACCCTAGTCACCAACCTTCGCATGCCAAACCCTAGCCATCAACTTTTGGAAAACAATTCAAACCGTAGCCGCCAACCATCGCAAGTCAAACGCTAGCCACCGACCTTCGAAGATCTGTGCAAACCCTAGCCGCCACAACCTACAGCGCTGACTATAGCAGCCCTTTGCCTTGCCGACCTCCGACAATCTCTTTCCGTGCATTGGCAACCTTCGGGGACCTCCAGCAACCTCGCTAGAACCCTACTCTATCTTGAATCAGCAACAGTATTAGTTTATGGTATTGGTTTGGTACTGTTTGGCTCTTGTTTTCTGTTGGTATTGGTTGGTATTGGTAATGATTTGTGGTATTGATTTGGTACTGTTTAGCTCTTGTTCTCCATTTTTCTTTGCTATAGCCGACGACAAATTACAAACTATCAATATTCGCCTCAATAAGAACAACTATTCTTATTGGTCCAACGTTATGAAGAACTTTCTTCTCAAAAAAGGGCATTGGGATTATGTAACAAGTTCTACCGTTCAACCTACAGATTCAATGGTTGTAGGTTATGAATCATCTATTGCACTATGAGATATGGAAAACGCACAAGTCCTCACCTGATTTCACAATTCTGTGGAGCCAAGTATCGAAATGAATTTCTCAAAATATACGACCACCAAGCATGTATGGAACTATCTTCAAAATATGTATCTCGCTTCTAATTTTGCCAAGCAATATGAGTTGGAAATGGCCATTCGAAGCGTCAAACAAAATGATAAGTCAATCCAAAAGTTTTACAATGAGATAATAACTTACTGGGATCCACTGACTCTTATGAAACCCTCTGACTTGCAATTGATTACAAGTGATCTCCAGTATCACGAAAAGCAAAGGTTCGTACAGTTTCTGATGGCCCTCCATGATCAGTTTGAGTCACTTCGTGATGCTATTCTTCATTGTTCTCCCTTACTGTCTGTTGATGTGCTGTTCGCGAACTCATTGCAGTGGAGACACGGTTCAAAGTTGTTCAGATGACTATCCCTCTCAGTCAGTCTTTGCCACTTCCTCCTCCATTAGTGTTCCTTCCCGGGCTCCGTTGCCGCCTACTCCCTCCCCTCATCTCATTCGGTCACGGGAAAGCCTAAGTCACGGATTTCTATGGATGAGTGTAGCTTTTATCACCAAAAAGGCCATTAGAAGTCTGCCTGCCCTAAACTAGCACGAAAGGGCCAGGGTTCTTCATCATTCACCTCACGTACTTTTGCACTGTCCTATCGCCCACCTACTGCTCTTGCCACCCCTGCCTCTACTAGACCACCTCTACTGGCACCACATCTCTCCCGTCCCATTTGCTTATAGATCAATTTCATCAGTTTCAAGCCATGCTTGCTTCTTTTGGGACTCAGTCACATGTTTCTATGTCTATTTCTCATTCAGGTTCTCATAATTCTTATTTCTCAAGTATAGCCCCCTCTACTTGGATATTTGACTCTAGTTTTTCTCATCATATGACATCTAATTAGTCCTATCTCGGTCATTGTGTTTCTACTTTCTCTCTTATTATTGTTCAAACTACAAATGGCTCAACTATGCACATTGTCTCTATTGGTTCGGTTGTACCGTTTACCTTCTCATCTTTATCCATTCCTAATGTTTTCTACATACCTCAATTGTCTATTAGTTTGTTATCTATTAGTCAACTTTCTGATTCTTAATTTGATATTCTCTTCTCTTATTCTTGTTGTGTTATTCAGGAACGGACGTCCAAGAAGCAGATAGTGACCGAGCATAGAGCTAGTGATCTATATATTCTAGAAAGCATACACATTAAAGTGGCTTCCTCCGTTGCTATGTTGTCTTTTTCCCTTAATCAGCATTCTTCCCCTTTTTTTATTTGGCATTCTTGGTTAGGTCATTTATCTAGTGAGCGTCTAAAAGGTTTGGTTCAGCCTGGTAGATTAGGCAAAGTGTCTATTAGTGATAATTCTAAGTGTAGTGGTTTTAAACTTGCAAAAATGTCAGCTTTACCGTTTAATAAAAACACTTATATTTCTACATCTCTTTTCTCTATTGTTCATACAGATGTGTGGGGTCCTTTCCCCATTGCCACCAAAGGTGGCTCCATTTACTATGTGTCTTTTATCGATAATTACAGTCAGTTTTGCTAGGTTTATCTTATGTCACACAAATCAAATCCATTTCGCATTTATTGCATTTTCCACTTTATGGTTCAAACACAGTTTTCTATCACTATAAAGATTCTTCATTTAGATTTAGGTGGAGAGTACTTTTTGACTGAATTTACTGATTTTCTTGCTTCCTCCGTACTACTCATTAGTCTTCGTGTTCTAACACCCCAGCTCAGAATGGTTGAGCTGAACAAAAACATCGGCATATTCTAGAAACAGCTTGATCTCTCATTTTATCCTCCTCTGTTCCTGGCATATTCTGAGGTGAATCTGTTCTTACGACAGTGTATTTTCTCAATCGTATGTCCACTCATTTTTTTGGTCTCTCCCCTTATGAGAATCTTTTCGGCCATGCTCCTAATTATTTCTTATTGCGTGTCTTTGGCTCTGTCTGTTTTGTCCTCCTTCCCAAACATAAGCAGAACAAACTCAATGCTCGTTCCACTCTCTGTCTTATTAGGGTATGGACTTCAACAAAAAGGATATAGTGTTATGATCCTATTTCGTAACGCATACATGTCTCACATCATTTTGTGTTTCTCGAGCGTCTCTCTATTTTAATCTCCCTCTCAAATATGCCCTTGTCTCCAAAGACGAGTTGGTGTTTCTGGATCTTTTTTCTCTTGATGTGCATTCTGAAGATTTTATCTCTGATCTTGATGTTCCTCATCTACCCCTCTCATCCCGTCCCTCTGAACCTTCGTCTTTCCCCTTAGTTTACTCTCGCCGGTCAGTTAATCATTATCTGCCATTAACCACCAGCTCTGATCCTGCTCACACTGCTCCTCCACCTTCCAATCCTCCTGAGCGTCGCTACCCATTACACACTCGTACTCCGCCAATAAGACTCGGGTTTTCACATACATGTTTTTCTCCCTTTTATCATGCTTTTTGGACTTCTATTCATACTTATTTTGAGCCTCAATCTTATAAGAATGCAGGTACTGATCTTAATTGGATTAATGCCAAGACTAACGAATTATCTGCTCTTCAGAAAACTAGTACTTGGGAGTTTGTTCTATTGCCTGTAGATAAAAATCTTATTGGGTACAACACAAGGTTAAAACTCACTCAAACGGTTCCTTAAAGCGTTACAAAGCACGTCTTATTGCCAAGGGCTTTTCTCAGGAATATGGGGTTAACTACGAGAAAACCTTTGCTCCTGTAGTTAAAATGACCACAGTTCGTACACTTATATCCGTGATTGCAGTACGTCACTGGTGTAATATCCAATAAAAGAATAAATAAACGAATAAATAAATAAAAATAAAAATAATAACAACACTAATAAAATATCAATTTGAAGACCTAAAAATAAAAATATTCAATAAACGAGTAATTAATTATGATAAGAAAAATAATCCGATGACTTTCTTAAATTAGCAAATTAAATCGAAACATAAAGTCACTTTTTGAAGTTTAAGAATTTTCTTGGCAATTCTACATTCGTAGTTATTCATAGAATAACATTAAAAGCTTATGCCAAATTTTTGGAATTGTTCCAAAAATAAAATTTTCGCAATAAAAATCCACGATGTAATAAAAACCAATAAGGTGGCATCCCAAAATTTTCCTAACGCGGCAACCCATTCTGTACAGCCAAAAAGTTGGTTTCCTGGGAAAGGGATAGCCGAAAATTCTGTTAGGAGCATTTGGAGATTCTTACGCTTGAAGAAAGGATGTCTATAAATATCAAGAGAACTCCCAACAATTCCCCATCCCCAAACAGCACCTAAAAATTTCAACCAGTTAGGAGAAGCAGCAGAAACCGTGAGAAAGGAGGGAACGAACAGTAAAGAAGAAGGGATGGTGCAACGCAGTGAGAGGAGCCACCAGCTCCGCCGCCGTCGTCTCCTCCGTCGTCAACCGCCAACACCACCGCCGGTAAGCTCCGGCGACCCTCTCTCTCTCTCTCTCTCTCTCTCTCCCACACACACACACGCACACACACACACCCGAGGCAAGTACCGCCACCACCAGCCACCTTCGCGCCACACTGGACCACCTCCACGAAGATCCCCAATCCACGCCTGAATGGAATTGCCCTGTTGAGCCATTTTTTCTTCTTCCCGTTGCATGCTGTCCCAAACCAGGCTTAATTTCCATCTCTGTGATATGAAGAATGGATGGGACCCTGTGATCACTTGTTAATCACTTGGTTGTTTATTGGTTGCTTATTATATTGCCTTGTTTTCCTTCTTTAAAACAAAGACAGTATTTTATATAAAAACAAGATTTGACTCAAATCATACCAAATTATGAGAATTTTTTCTAAAATTAACATTTTTACTTATTATAAATTTTAAATTAGTTTTTATAAAAATTAAATATAAAAGCTTAAATATTTAAGATTTTAAATATAAACAAAGAGCAGAAATTTTAGTAATTTAATTAAATTAAGTATTGTTTTATATAGAAGATACTGTTATTAAACTAGAATAAAGCTTAACTTAAGTTTCATTAAAATTAACATTGTGAACCCTAGTTAGTCTTATGGAAATCAATTTTTAAAACTTAAAAACCTAAGATTATAAACGTAAACTAAAATTAGAATTTAAATAGATTAATTAAATAATTTGGTATATCGTTTAAATATTCAGATTTTTCTTAAATATTTTAAGATAATAAATATACTACGTATTAATAATAGAATTAAGGAAAAATAAATATTAAAGTTTAAATATTCAAGATTATAAATTGGAAATTAACTAAATTAGGTATTGTTGGTATAAAAATTTAGATTTTGATAAAATATTTTAAAATAATAAATATGCTATCGATTAATAGAAATTTAAAAATAAATATAGAATATACTTAATATCTTACAATGAAAACAAAGAGAAGAAATCTTAATTAAGTATTTCTGGTTTATCTTTTAAAATGAAGATTTTTATAAGATATTAAAAATACTTGAGGCTTAATAAAAATAAATATAGAATTATAAAATAAAATAATTAAATTAAAACATGGGATCTTATCTAATTATTGTTTTACTGTGTTTATTAAATTTAGAGTGCCGAGACAATTGAGATTAAATAAAACCTACAAAAATGGTGAGTCATCTGATATCTGAATTAGTTATGTTTTTGTTTAATTACTTTATGATTCAAATGTCTTTGTGACATGATAAATTGTTGGAAAAAAGAGAACGGTCCTTGTCAATGAAAATATCTGTTAAAAAGAATTGAATTCTGTATAGTATGGATGGATAATGATTTGAACAGAGTCCCGGTCACTGGGGCATGTTAAAGATACCAGTGAGTGTGAAATAAAGGCGGGGTCAGAAGCCAGGTTACCGCGGTTGATCATTCCAAATGAAATGTAGGATCGCTCCCTAACTCTTCTGGCAGGAATCGTTGAGCATTATCCTTCGAAATGGAAACTTAAAGTAATTCAGATATTTGTGTTCTCACACTAGCAATGCTAATGACGTTGTGTTCAATTCAGGTGAAGCTCAATGTTTCAGATAATGTGCTATGCTGAACACTACTATACATGTTGTCTTCACATAAACGTGACTGATTGATCGAAAGAAAGACCTTGTCGTGAGCATGATTTATTAAATGTCCTAGTTTTTCTTTTTCTCTGATATGATGTAAGTTTTTATACGACTTTGATTATAGATCTATTTAATAAATGCCTATAATAATTGTATGTTGTAACACTGATAGCAGCTCTGGAATATGTTTATAAAATTTTATGCTTCCGCAGAACCTCTCTTATTTAAAATCTTTTCGGAATGGTGTTTTGAAAAATCCCAAAACTAATTGAATAAAGAGGCATTAGGTGAGTTTTGACTTACTAACCGGTCACGAACGCCGTGTTTAAAAATGGGTCGTGACAACTGGTCTCTGTTTCAACTGGATGTCAAGAATGCATTTCTTAATAGCCACCTTAATGAAGAAGTTTATATGCGTCCACCTTGGGTCTCTCTCATTTCCTGGGTTTGGTTTGTCGCCTCCATCGTGCCTTTTATGGTCTGAAACAGTCCCCTTGTCCCTAGTATGACCGTTTTCAGTTTACAGTTACACAAATTGGTTTTCGTCCAAGCGCTCATGATTTGGCCCTCTTTATTCGTCATACCTCTACTGGTATTGTAGTTTTGCTCTTGTATGTGGATGGCAGAATCATTACTGGCTCTGACTCCGCCACTATCACTGAAGTCAAGCAACATCTCTTTTGAGAGTTTGAGATGAAAGATTTGAGGCCTCTTCGGTATTTTCTCGGTATTGAGGTGGCTTCTTCCCCTGAGGGTTATCTTCTCTCTCAAACTAAGTATGCTCATGAGGTTGTTCACCGCGCTCATTTCACCGAAGAAAAAATTGTTGACACCCCAATTAAATTGCATGCTAAGTTCTCTTCCACCAACGGTGTACCACTTGAGGACCCTTCCCTTTATCAAGAGTTGATTGGGTATCTGGTCTATCTCACAATAACCTGCCCTGACATAGTCTATGCTGTCCATGTTGTTAGTCAATTTGTCTTAGCTCCTCGCATTACCCACTGGGCAGCTTTACTTTGTATCATCCGTTACATCTAGCACACCATTTTTCAAAGTTTATTATTGTCTTCTACATCCTCCTTGACTCTCTTATCTCTTAGAAGAGTAAAAAACGATATGTGGTTGGCCGTTCTACTGCGGAGGCTAAATATCGGGCTATTGCCCATGCGACTGCTAAAATTGTTTGGCTTCGGTGGCTTTTCTCTAATTTTTTAGTCTTCTCCACTTTTCCTACCTCACTATACTGTGACAATAAGAGTGTCGTCTAGATTGCTCATAATTCTATATTTCATGAACGCATGAAACATATCCAGATTGATTACCACTTCGTTCATTATTATCTTCAGCTGGATACTATTTATTTACTGTTTGTCACATCCATCTTGCAACTTGCCGATCTCTTCACAAAAACTCACACTACAGCTCGTTTTCATTTTTTGCTAGACAAACTCTCGCTGCTCTCCGACCTCGCATCATGGGTTTGAGAGGGGTGTGAGAATGTATATTAGTCATATTAATTCTATTTACATGGTAGTTTAGTATTTTTATATATTTAGGGTATTCCTTGGTTCATTATATATATCATATAATCGATCATTAGTGTAAGCCTTTTAGATTATTATGCAATAATAATCGTTTCTTCCCTTTCTTAACAAAAGGTACCAAAACATCCAAACTATGGCCAAAACAAATAGGTTGAATATGTTAAAAATGCAAAACGGTCATTAAAATGAGGATATTGTATCACCCAAGCAAAAAGCAAAAGATGAGTCCATGTAGCTAAAGCAATTATTTGGGAAATTTTGTGTGTAAAGTTGAATCAAGAAAGGAATAACCTCATCTTTATCATCTATAAATTTATTCCATGGAAATTCCTACTTTGGAAATGCTTGACTCAACTAACACCGTTCTGGAAGTTTTAAGTGAGACTTTCATTCATTCTAGAAACCAAATCAGAACTCTGAATATTTTCTTTTCTTGTCATGCTCAAATCCACCACTAATGTCATAATCTATGCCCAATCATACTAAAACGTAAGAATAGGAGTTATCAACTTATAAAAGAATTAAGGAATCATGCATTCAAGCTGATAACTGAATGGACACAAACCATACCTGCATAATCTCAGGTGCATCTGGCCCGCACATGGATGCTCCAAGAACTTTATTAGTCTCAGCATCGACAACAAGCTTCATAATCGTCTTCTCTTGTCGTCTATAAGCAAAATAGAAGTGTCAAATGGAACTTCACAAACAAGAATGCTTCAAAACATTACAAGAGTTACATAAATTACACGTCAAAAGTTAATGTGGACTTAGTTTATTTGAAACAATATGGTAACACAAATGCATCACAATTGCCTACCACAGGTGCTTGAGATACATATACAAACATTTAAACCTGAACAACCACTGTCCAGATATCCAAAAACTAACAAAATTGCATATTCCAGGCCCTAATATAATGGTGAAGAGAACTGGAATAAATATCGAGCTGCATTCAAGATATATCCCTTAAACTTAACCTTCCACTTAATAGCTTTTATAACATCAAAACGTAGTTCATGAGGAGAATTGAAACTTGAGGATGCTATAATAGGAGCAACATCTATTTGAGACACAAAGCACAAAACACAAAGCTCATTCACTAGAAGGTTGGACAAGGCAAACCCAATTGAACACTCAAGAGGCCAAGACCAAACATCTGGCTGGCTATGCAGCACAAGTCATTAATCAATGCCTTTTCATCCGTAAAATCTCATGCCAGCCTTGGCACATTAACAAACCAAGTCAATTGTAAAAATACACAGCAGTAGTTGAATTTCTACATGGCAACCTAATTAAGGGGCAAGTTGCCTAATATCTTTAAATCTAGGAAGCAACTTCACAACGAAATAATGAATGCTCAACTAAATTGCTTAATATTTTCATACACACATAAAGACACACAAGGACTTTATCCCCACTTCATTAGCATATAGCCCATCTTTAGCCTTTTTGCAGCCAAACATCTCAGAAATCGGTTGTATATTCAGGGGCCTTCAGAGGATTGCAGCAACAAAAAGGATGCAACAGTATCTTCTGGACATACAACCTGAATTCTGTGCATGTGGCTTGGAGAGAAGGCGCTTGAGAACTAGGTCCAAGAAAGAGGAGCAACACACATACTCGAGGATTTCAAAAATAGGAATTTGTTTTCCCTTGTTGTATTACTTGTTTTCTCTTCAATTAAATTTTGCAGGAAAAAAATATTAAAACTAAAAAGGATGATGTTGTAAATTTCTACGAAACTAGTAAATTGTGAAGCTCAAATGGAAGTGGTATTTACACAAAAGTCCTATCAGGTTTTCTCCCCAAGTGTAGGATCAAGAGTAAAAAGTATTCCAAAGCAGCAATTTTTTCTTCTTTTTTTGTGTATTTTTACAATCATGGCATACTAAATCCAGCTACAATAATTTTCACACAATTTAGAGATTCTCTAAATGTAAAGAATATGATCGATGAGCATTTATCATCAGAGAATGCCAAGCATTACTGGTGTGCTTCGTATTAGTATAACAAAGTTTTTTACTCTTTGCTTTTGTTTGTTTCATAAGAAAATATGTAAGAAGGTCGAGCTCGTGCAGAAACTTGAATCACGTTTTCCACAAAATCCCAATGACTTTTTAAGTGCTAAACTTAACAGGATTTGCCAAAAGAAGTTCTAACTTCCCGATCTTCCAAATCATGAGATACAAGAAGTTTTTACAGCTAATCTGTTTCCCATTAAGATTAAAAAATTATCGAATGTACCCTGAGATGGTATTCTTCATAGGATTGAACGTCGATGCAAAAATCAAAATATCACCCTTTACTTGCTCTATAGCCTGTTCTTCACTGAGTCCAACTACGGAAAGGGGTGGTATGCTGTGGAGCAACAGAAAAGACAAAATAACCATATCTCAAATGGATTCAGAATAAAATGATAAACAGAGTTAGTGCATAAAAATAAATGAATAAAAAGAAAAGGAAGAACTGTAGTCATGCATGACTAAAACTACTGAAAAGATTACAATTTATGATAAGTTGGACATTATGATAACGGCACTTATTACAACAGAATATTCTGTTACCTCCCATGTAATGAAAACAGGTATCAATGGAAATAAATTGAACAAGGTATAAACACAGTGGACCACAGGATACTGAGATGACGAATATTATCAACAAAACAGCTATTTGTCAGATAGTTCTACAGGGGGTAAAATGTCCAGACATATGGTAAAACAATACAAGTCCCTGCGACACAGAACTTGTACCTGAGAAAATTTAATTTCCAGAAAATGCAGATATGCAAGGAAATCAGAATAATGTAATGATTCGATTTGAAGCTAAAAGCTGATAATATGTGGAAGCTAAAGCATTTCTCCAGTATTTCTCGATAATCATCTTTTTTTCACCTTATTTAAGTTATTTTACCACATAAACTGTGAGAAGCTAAAATTAAAGAAAATGAAAGGCCATGGGTGCCCGCCCTCTTAAGCTGCACCAAGCACATCCAAAGTCAGCATTCTGTCATTAACTAATGACATATTGACATTGTAGATAATTGGGTTTTATTGATTAGACTCTACAATTGGAACTACTACTTACAAAATAATGGAGATCTACAGAAGCTTTATAATTGTTAAGTCACCAATTGACCCAAAAGCTTAAATTGTTAAGAAATGGGCCCAAAAACGTATATCAAACAATTCAACACTCCGCCTCACGTGCGACCCTGTCTCGCACGTGGAGAGGCAAACAAACTGTCGGATTTCTAGGGAATAAATCTGATTTGATTTCTAGAGAATAAATCCAATCAAATTTGCTGAATAAATCAAATCAAATCTGCTGGAATAATTCTGATTTGACTTTTAGAGAATAAATCAAATCAAATCTGCTGGAATAAATCTGATTTGATTTTTTGGGAATAAATCAAATGATTTGATTTGCTGATTTTTGTTTTGATTTGCTGATTCTGTGGCCTTCCTAATTTGGAGACCTTCCTCCACTATTTATCATGTAATCGTCTCTCTTGAAATTTAATAAGAATGATTATTCGTCTTCTAAAAAAACCTTCATGGTATCAGAGCATCGTGCTCTTTTTTTGTTCTTTCTCCTGATGATGTCGTATAAGTCAGCGATGACCAGCACCCTAAGAAATCCTACCGTCTCTACCGACTATTCAAGTACTTCTGAAACCATTCTACCCAATCCCACTATTCCTCCCCCGCATGTATCTGCCGATTACTATTCCCAAAATTGAGCCATTTATCTCACGGTTACAATACTCAATGGACACAATTATCTCGAGTGGGCTTAGTCTGTAAAATTGGCGAAAGATGGCAAAGGCAAAATGGGGCATTTGACTGGCTAAATATCGAAACCTGCTACTGGTGACCCAAATATAAAAAAATGGCAGTCCGAAAATTCTCTTGTTATTGCTCGGCTCATTAATTCTGTGGAACTTGCCATTGGAAAACCTCACCTATTTCTTCCCACTGCTAAAGATGTCAGGGAGGCCGTTCGAGATCTTTACTCGGACTTGGAGAATTCTTCTCAAATTTTTGAGTTGAAAACTCGACTCTGGAAATCCAAGCAGAATGATCGTGATGTTACTACTTATTACAACGAATTGGTAACATTATGGCAGGAACATGATCAATGTAATGATGATGTTTGGGAGAATTTGAACGACTACGCTCGCCATATGAAGAGAGAGGAAAACGACAGAGTTTACATGTTTTTAGTCGGACTTAATCGGAGTTTGGACGAGGTCCGAGGCTGCATTATCGCCAAGAAGCCATTGCCCTCTATTTGGGAAGTTTTTTCTGAAATTAGACGTGAGGAGTCCAGGAGAAAAATCATGATGCGCAACACCAAACCTAGTTTCAACCTGGAACCTGAGAGCTCTGCTCTTGTGTCAAGAGGTGTTGATTCTGACAACGACAGGCGTAAAAAACCGTGGTGCAAGCATTGCAAAAAATCGTGGCATATGAAGGAGACGCGTTGGAAGTTTCATGGTAAACTAGCAAATTGAAAGCCAAAATCCAAACGTGACGGTCACGCCTACCAAG
Organism: Heliamphora pulchella; assembly: GCA_032270985.1. Taxonomy (NCBI): domain Eukaryota; kingdom Viridiplantae; phylum Streptophyta; class Magnoliopsida; order Ericales; family Sarraceniaceae; genus Heliamphora; species Heliamphora pulchella. The sequence goes on from JAULJZ010000420.1 coordinate 15,360, forward strand.
CCACTGCTAAAGAGACTCAAGAGCCTTCTGTCAACTCGGATGCAGTCCCTTTTACCAAGGATCAATTAGATCACCTGTACAAATTGTTTCAATCTCCAAAACCGTCCTTAACTCCGTCTTGTTCTTTGGTACAGAAGGATAATTCTCTTGCTATTGCGTTGTTAAATGTTATTCCTAACTCTGTTCATTCTTGGATAATTGATTCTGACACAACTGATTATATGACTGGTTGCTCCAAATTGTTCTCATCCTATAGTCTGTGTGCAGGCAATAAAAAGGTCAAAATTGCAGATGGTTCACTCTTAGTAATTGCCGGGATAGGAACTATCAAACTCACTCCATGATGTGCTCCATGTTCCCAATTTGTCTTGCAATTTGTTGTCCATCAGTAAAATTTCCTCTAATCATCAATGTCAAGCTAATTTCTACTATTCTTATTATAAGTTTCAGGAATTAACCACGGGAAGGATGATTGGCAATGCTAAGGAAAAAGATGGACTCTATTATTTTGACGATGGACCTAACTCGAATAGACGATGTCAAAGTACTTGCTTAAATTCTGTTTCTGTATCAAAAGATAATGATATTATGTTATGTCATTATAGGTTAGGCCATCCTAGTTTTCAATATTTAAAATACTTGTTTTTCAATTTATTTCAAAATAAAAATCCATCTTCTTTTCAATGTGAAGTTTGTCAGTTTGCTAAACATCAGCGTGCATCCTTTTCCACCCAACACTACAAACCAACTACACCATTTACTGTGATTCATCGTGATATCTGGGGCCCATGTAGAACATCTACGTATTCTGGCAAAAAATAGTTTGCGGAGTGATAATGGTCAAGAATATTTCAAAAACATTTTGGGCCAATTTTTTCTTAAAAAAGGAATTGTTCATCAAAGCTCTTGTGTCGATACTTCACAACAAAATGGTTTGGCTGAAAGAAAAAACAAACGCTAATTGGAAGTAGCTCGAGCATTGCTTTTTACCAATCAGGTGCCTAAATATCTTTGGAAGGAAGCCGTTCTTACTGCTACATATCTCATAAATGGAACGCCTAATAAGGTTTTAAGCTTTGAAACACCTTTTAATGTTTTTCATAAGTTTTATCCAACAAATCAGTTTTCTTCTTCTTTGCCACTAAAGATATTTGGTCGTACTGCTTTTATACATATTCATAGTCATAATCGAGGAAAACTTGAACATCGAGCCACAAAATGTGTGTTTGTTGGTTATGCTCCCACTCGAAAGGGATATAAATGTTTTGAACCCATTTCCAAAAAAATATTTGTTACCATAGATGTTACTTTTTTTGAATTACATCCCTATTTCATGCCTTATCTTTAGGGGGAACCAAAACAAAAATTCAGCTGTGTTTCATGATTTTTTCCAAACTAAAGATGCGCAAAATGATCCTTCTCCAACTTTGATTATTCATCCTGAAAACCCAAGCTTTATTATACCAGGAGAAAGTGAGTCGAGATTTTTAAATACTAAAAAGACAGGTCTTCCTACAGTACCATCTCATGATATTCATGATCCTATAATGACTAACAAAGGAGAAACAGGAAAAAAAACATAGTGTTGGTACCATTTAACATTGTCTACTCGCAATAGAGAACAACTCGAAAGAAAGGGTCTTCCAATTCTTTGTATTGCTCAGAATCTGTAAACCCTCCAGGTAATGTCTTCACTGAGCCTTTACCTCAAATTCAATCCATTTCATCTTCATGTTCTAAGTCCTCTAGTTCTGAACCTGAGTCTGGTTCCAATCCTGAGTTCAATGATTTTGATCTTCCCATTGATGTCCAAAACGGTGTGAGGTCTTACACCCAACATCCATTGTCCAATTATGTGTCATATGAAAATCTCTCACCTGTTTTTCGTGCTTTTACCTCACAATTGTCTTGT
>JAULJZ010000430.1:0-17271 GCA_032270985.1 Heliamphora pulchella
TACAGCTTGCACTATAACCTGAGGATTGTATCTCTCTTTTCTCACCTCTACTGTCTGTTCTGTCTCTTCTGCTCTCTCCTTTTTCCTCTGCTGAAACGGTGGAGGTTGACAGCATATATAAGCCATCCATCATGGAGGGAGTTACAGGAAAATTAATAGCCACTCATGGCTATTGATTTTCAGGATTCAATTGCCAATTGAATGGCCAATTCAATTGCAATTGAATTCAGGAATTCAATGACCAATGAATTCACAGATTCCAACATACACATGATAAGCATGATTAGTTTAATTTGATTGATATTTGTTACCATTCAAGTAATCTTAATTTCACTTTGTCCACGTTGCACATTTACACATAGTATATTGTTAAATTCACTATTTACTAAAATAGTGCCAATATATTTTGCAATTGCGATTTATGATATCATAATTGTTATATTTGGTTCACTAACATTCATATAGTCGTAATCATTAATATTTCGCCAATAACTTAATATTTTCTAGTTAAATAACAACTATTATATCTTTATGTAGTAATTGTTACTTTCATAGTGTTAGCTTCATTTCTTTTCTTTTATATTTAGTTTATCATTAATATGAAATTTATAGTAAATATTTGATATTAGCTTAATTTCATTTCTTATATTTTGATGAAATTCGTAGTAGATCTTTTATAGTTTACTTTCTTTTTAGTACCATCTTTATATTGATAATCAGCATGAAATCAACATTCAGTTAGGGTTTAAGGATTTTGGAACATGTTTTTTGTTTATTTTGCTTAAAACTATATTAGTATAATTTTTAGGTTATTTGGTGATATTGCATGTGATTTGTTTTATATATCTTTTAGTTAGAAATTGCATACTGTAAGATTTAAGATTTTCTTTTGCTACTTGTTTTGTTTGGTGTTCTATATACATATGTTACGTATTTTTCTATTTTGACTTTGAATGTTCTCTCTTTACCTCTATTTTCTATATTTGCATGCACTTGAGAAATCTAATTAAGAACTAACGATGATTAGTAGAGGCTTACCTCTTGGTTGGACGAACGGAGTGCTCAACACTTTTCTCAGTTCGTACCTTAGCTCCTGAATCCTTACTTTTTCTGGTTACCGTTTTAAAGATCAGTAGTTCATTTTGTTTTGTTTTTATTTTTTTTTTTGTGTTTTTCTCAAAAATCAAGTGGCGACTCTATTTTTCAAAAAATATTTTTAAAATTTACTTTTCAAGGTGTCAAAGTATTTTTTAAACATTTCTTGAATTTCCTTATTTTTGAACCAAAACCCTAAATCCCAGCGCCACAGGCGGTAGCTTTCCTTTTAGCCATATCTGCAATGTCAGCTAAGTCAGCAGAATTGGCCGATGAAGAGGAGAAAGAGATGGAAATAGTATAACCTGGCGAGGATGGCTCAGGTCGGTCTTGAAGAAGTGGGGGCAGGGCTATAGTGACTTGCCTTTCTGCTCTGGTGAAAGGAAGAACTACGCCATCGGGAACGTCGACAGGCGCTGAAGCAGGGGCGGTGATCCGAACACCTGTTGTGCTCAGTCTGATCAAACTGCGGTAGGTGGGTATGTACTTTAAAAGGATGTGGGCAGCTCGGCCCAGTCCTCTTCGTTCGGGTAAGCCCTTGTAGGCCCACACCTTCGCGAGGTCATCGAGGTGAACCCCATGCAGTGGGCCTCGAGCTCTGCTGTTTGTAATCGCACCTGCGCCGAACAGAAAAAGTATGAGAATTCAAAATAGAAGAATTACTGAAATCAAGCTAGGCATAAAAACAAATAGTTGGTGAACGAAACTACCGGGGCCAAGACCGTCCTTCCGGGGAATGGTGAAGATGTCCTGCACCTCTTCGGGACCAAACTCGGCTAGTCGCTTGGCTTTGAGGTAATATGATCCGGTAGAGTGTTTGACTATGTTGTAACAGTAAATAATATCCCATATACCAAGATTGGTACCCAGATTACTGTTTAACTCCACAACTCCCATGACTACGCTAAAGACGTTAGAGGAAACTTGCATGGGGCTTACTCGGTAATGCCGAAGAACTTGACAACATAGAGGATGAAAAGGGAACCAAACTTTCTCATCCACTATAGCCACAAGTGGAAGGGGAAGCTTTTCCCAGTTCCCTTTGCACGAGTCACCAGTATTAGCGAGAGTAATGCCAACATCATCTGAAATCTGGTATCGACGTCGGAAAGCTTCTATGGACGCCGGCGTCGACACCATTTTTCTTAGTTTGCCCATTTTTAAAAATAGAAGAAAAGAAGAAGATGACAGAAGGTGAAAAGCAAGGCAAACTCACCTCAAAGCAACAAGACAAGCAACGAAAAGAGAAGAGGAAAGCTTACAAAAGGGAAGAGATGATGACGGCGGTCTCAAAGGCAATATCCTACGTCGATTTTCGGGTTTTCTCGCGGGAATCTGGGTTTTTGCTTTTTTTGCTTGCCAGAAATCGCTAGAGAAACTTTGAGAGTAAAAGAGAAGATGGTAGAAAGAGGGAAATGGCGTCTGGAATGGGTTTTTATACCCGTCAATTTAAAAAGACAGGCGCATTAATGCGCCGTACGAAGTTAAGGCACGCGTTGGTTACTAAAACGACGCGTGCCCCTTCAGGCACCAATCTAAGCCCGCCACATCATCGTTTGGCGGCTAAGATATGGCTATCAATCAAAATGGGATCCCAAGGGACATTGATACCTCGAGCGCCACCTGAACACCAAGCAAATGAAGTGGAAAGAGCAACTGATGCAGCAACTAGACACCGAACTAGAATACCCTGGGCAAATATCATCCGAACAGAAGAGCTCAGGTTGGCTGTCAACCTTAATGCATACGCCAAATGACATGCTGAAGGAACACAAATCCGAATACATGTACCGAACAAAACATAGTTTACCCACTGAACAAATGGCTTACGAAAAGCTCTTACTCTTCACTAGGCTCCTCAGCCAAGAAAAGACCAGAGCTGGGGGCAGTTAAGGGCATACAGAATCACGGGTTCGAAGCCCAGCCCAAAGTAAACATGTCTAAGACTATCTTAAAAGAGCCGACCCATTATCAATTCGGCCCACGATAAGTTCGGGCTAAGCTAGAAAGGGGCAACTCACAGTATAACCGATTTGATTTAATAAGTCCTGAGCTAGAAGATAACCTAAGAAGACTCCATTCTCGTACGACAGTTTAAAAAATGGAGTAAAAGCTTCTTAAAACAACTATAACTGTCCAGAGATAAAGTAGAATCCCTGATATTTCAGGGATAAGGATAAGAGACAAAGTTCCAAGAGAACTCAGCCTCCCTGGTTCTCACCCTATCAAGAACTGGTTCTCTTAGAGAACTCAGTCTCCCAAGGTCTCAGGTACGCAATTAAAAATCCAGTTCTTGATTAGAGACTTCTCTAAGAGAAATCTAACTTAAACGTTGGAGTGTTTTCCGATCAAATCAGGCCGAAAAGTACTAACAGTGTTTTTCGTCTTGCAAAAGTTCGGGAACACCACGCATAGTATTCGGTGAGTTTGGTTACGAAGAGTTTGGTTTATAATTCTGTTTGGGATCATCATCGTTGAACCAATTCGATTGGTTTTAATTGTGTTATTCAGTTTATAATGCGCACACTTATAATTAAAATTAATAGTAGAAAGTTAAAAACCAATGCTGATAATAACTTATGAGTTGTAAAGCCTACGAAGAACTGTTTAATTACTGCGACAAGTAATGGAGTTAGACTTGAGGAGGAGATGGTTCAAATCTCCTATGAAATTTAAGATTACTTTTTCACTCATTTATTTTTGAATTTGAAAAAATTCTCATATGGGCATGCTTTTAATTGAAAGATAAACATATAAAAAGATAAACATATAATTTTAAAAAATAATCTTAGTTTTAATACATTAATCACATGAAAAATAAACATGTTAATACACAGCTTATTCTCTAAAACAAACAAGTAGCATAAAATTATTTAAAAAAATTATTTTCGCACTCCTCTTTTGTACAAGAATCAATCCATTTTTTGTCCTATAGTATGTAAATTTACAAATTTATCCTTCTTTTTTAAATAAAAAGTGTACTGAATTAAAGGATAATTTTGTAACTTCAAAAAAAATGAGTGTGAGAATCATTTTCCAAAATTAACTCTTTAGTTTTAGCATTATTTTTTAATAATTTTACCATTGCACTTCATTACCACTCCCACTAACACCTTTTTATATTTTCGCATTACTTGCTGCCGTTCAAAATAAAAATCACTGGTTTTATTGCATACAATTTAATTATATGCTAATATTATTAATGACAAAAAACAATGGAAGATCACATCAGAAATTTTATTAATAAGATTAAAAAAGTACAATTACAAATCCTTTAGTACATAATTGTACAAATGAAGATTACAAAATCGGCCACACTTTAGAAATTCTATAGTACACAAGCGTACAAATAATATATACAATTATGTATATATTATCTGTACATAATTGTACATATTACAAATCCTTTATTTTTCATAACGGATGAATTTCACAGTGTTTGTGAAGCTCCTCGCCCGTTAAGAAAAAAGCATGATCGAATCAACAGACTAGTGATCTAATCGCACTTTATGGGCGGAGGAGAAGTGCTTGGCGGCGGCCACCATTGTCTCCTCTGGTTCGGCAGCCGGCGATGCCTTTGAACAACCCTTCACCTTTTTCCGGTCACCGGAGGCATAAAACCACGAAGATACTGATTTGAAGAAGGGCGAATGCCACCATCTCATCACTTTCTCCTCTTCACTCATCTTGATTGCTATACACAATCTGATCACTGATATATTTTAAACTCAGATTCTACGAGAAAATGAGAAAGAGAGAGAGAAATTTGTCAGACCTCTTCAAGAAGATCAGTTGCTTGCTTGTTGGGAGTCTCTGAAGATCTCATCCGACATCTCATTCTTAAAGGTAACATTTCTTGACCATCAAGTTAACTAGTTGACTGGTTAACAATGTTTGCTTGTCGAGGAAGGAAACATTGCAGCGAGAAGAACTTTGCGAACCACTTTTCTGTTTGTGATGGGGGTCAACGAGGTTTGATTAGTATTAGACTTAATTAGGCTATAGTCTATTCTATTTTTAAAAATAAAATAAATAGGATAAATAATATGTAGGTGTCTATGTATTTTTTTAATAGCATAAAACAATAAATGAAATTATGGGTCTGGGTTAACTTTTAAGTTAACTTCTTCGTAAAAAAGTCGGTTTTTAAACTACACTATTTGATTTTAAAAAAAATTAATTTTTTTGTATCTCTTAATTCAAAAAAAAAAGTCAATACATATCTCAAACACCTTAATTTTTTTTTAAAAATAACATAATACTCTTACATAAAAAAATCAATCCTACTTACAAAAACAAAAAAAATCGTGCCAATATATCTCATACATTATAACTTAAAAGTTAAAAATAAGAGCATTTTAGACATTTAAAAAAAATAAAAAAATAAAAAAACTATTGCAAAAAATTATTTCAAATAGTCTAACTTTTTTTTATTTATCTTTTTTTCTGAAAAAATTAATATCTTAAAAATCAAGCATTTTATACGTTCCAAATTATGCTATTTCGTATATACTATTGTGTTATTTCGTATCATTGGATGGTTTTTTCAATTAATTTCCTCTGAATGAAAATAAATCCAATGGCGCGCCATATCACCGTGTATAAAAAAATTTAAAAATTAAAAAACAAATGAAAGAAAGGAAAAGGAGAAGAAATTGTGATTGAGTGAACAATTTAAAAAGTAATACTACTTCTACGATCTTCAAAAAATATAGGCTATATATGTTTTTAACATGTGTTTGGATTAGTTTTTTTTTTATAAGTTTTTTAGTTTTTTGACTTTTTTTTATAAAATAGTAAATATAAAAATAACCAATAAAAATTAAATCAGTGAACTTTTTAAAAACATTTTAAGCAAAAAACGTAGGCTTTGTCTAACAATATCCCTCCTAATACTTCAAAATAAATATATATGACTTTAAGTTATACGATATGAGTGTTTTGAGAAGTTGTTAATATAAAATCTTAGCAATTGTAATTCTTTTCAAGATACAGAAAAAACTTAATGTTGCTGAACTACGTATATTTATGTGTCGTTTGAAATTATTTAGTTACTATCTTAGGCTCTGATTATCAATTTTAGCTTTTTGGTTTTTTTTTTTGACTAAAAACATCAAAAAGTTAAGGTTAATTGTTTAATAAAAAATTAAAAAAATTTAAAAGGTAAAAAGTCAAATCTAAACACAAATTTTTAAAATATTTTATTTAAATTTTTACCACTTTTAAAATACAATAATACCCCTTATTTATGACTTATTTACTACTATTATTAATTACATATAATTGTTAATTATATCAAATATATATAATGGTAAAATTATCCATTTTGAACAAAAAGTAAAAAAAGCTAACTTTTAACTGAAACAACCAACTTTAAAAATATTAGCTTAAAACCTAAATTATTAAATAAATTATTTTAAATCCAACTTAACTTTTTAACTAAAAAATTAAAAAATTAAAAAAAAACTAACTTTTAAGTTAGTCAATCCGTGTAGTGCGTGTTTAGCTATTTTCCTAGCACTTGGAAGTTAGTTTTTTTTAGAGTACTTTTTGACTTTTAATGAATTTTTTAAAAAACGGTCAAAAAAATTACTTTTAAGAATTATCTTAACTAGAGAACCTTAAAATCTAAGATTTTTAATTTTAAAAAAACTTTTTAAAGATTATAGGGTACTTTTGGAATAGACAAATAATAAACAATAATGGAGATGTGAAATATGCGAAGTAGTCAGAAATACGGAACGGAAAGAGACGAGGTTGGATGAAGGAGAAGGCTAATTGAGTATGGAGTACTGGCAGTATGAACAATGTATCTGATTATCAAAATCTGATTGATCTGAAAATCTGGTTATCCCTCCTATTTATAGCACTCAGAGGAGCCATGCTAGAGTTCGGATAGGGCTCTTTCAAGAGATCGAATAGGATCATAAGAGGCGATAACGGAGAATCAAGAGATTCTATTCGATAATCAGCCAAGTAGTGTTCTACTCCAACTCAACTAGGTCGGTCAACAGAAGCCCCACAGGCACCCGACTAGCTCGGGTTAAGTACCCGACTAGCTCGGGTTAAGTACCCGACCCACTCGGGTCGAGTGACTGGAGTGGGAGGATCCGTATGACTCGACAAATCCTTTCCTTAGCCACCAAGCCACATGTCTCCCAACGTCCCGTACAGGATTGTACTGTCATTGTCTTCATTGTCTCTGGGACAGTTTTTCGATTCTCTAGAAAATGATATCGTTGTTATTCGAAATGAGACTTTATTTTTAAAAAATAAAAATACTGCATTTGCATACGAAATGCTTAATTGGTTGATGAAATGAGAACAATTTCCGAGGAGACTACAGAATGAGAATAGGTTATTGAATTAAATTTTTTCTGTCAGACAATGAGGATATTTGGTTGATGAAATGAGATTTGATATTATTGAAAATGATAATTATACTACACAAAAATGAAAATATGTTAATGTGAAATATAATTGTGTTACACGAAATGAGAATATGTTAATATACTATGATAATTGTGCTATATGAAATGATAATTATGCTATACGAAATGATAATTTTATTACAAAAATGAGAATATCATAATTTTTGTCATGAGAATTTTATTACAAAAAATGAAAAAATGAGAATATGATAATTTTACTACAGAACACGAGAATATGAGAATTTTATTATAGAAAATGATAACGTTGTTATTCGTAACGAATTATATTTGATAATGAGATTTGATATTATGTGAAATGAGAATATCTAGATACCATATTGACGAATATAACTGCTTATCAAAAAATCTGGGTAAATCACTATGTATATCATATTATCAAAACAGAATATATATAATTTGTATATATCTATGTATATTTATTCATTTACCATAATTACATATGCAACTCAAATATTTAACGCATATAAAATTATCAGAATTACATATTTCAAGTTCAGTTGTTATGGAAAATATACATTACCAATTTGTATAGCGATCATAATGGAAAATATTCAGACTTATTTTTGGGGCATTTTAGGTACAATATATGAAAATGAGACTTAGTGAAAAAGTAATTTAGAGTTTGGTCCATATCTTTAAAGAAAAGTAACCAAAATGGGACTTTAAACCAAATTACTATTTTTTAAATACAAGTGGGTTTTAATTGATTAATTTAGTTTTTTGTATGAATGGTATTTTTAATACGCTTTACAATATGAATACTTCCGATTAGATTTTTAGACCATGTTTAGATGATGAAAATCACAAGAAAAAATAAAAAAAAATGTGATTACAATAAATCAAGTACCTAATAATCTAATATTATGTGCTCTCTTGCCCATGATAAAGGGTACAATTCATGGAATGAGAGCTTATCCAAGATAAAAAGAACACACGGTGAGAGGTGAGGCTCAACAGACCCACTCGATATCTATTAATGTAATTTGAATAGTTATTATTATAAAATTCATTTAAAATTTTATTCATCTAAAATATTAGATTGATCAAATATTAGTACTTGCAAGATAGGAACATATTTTTTTTAAATGCAAACGAGTTTTATTTAATTAATTTAATTTTTTGTGTGAATGGTATTTCAACACACTCTACAATATGAACACTTTGGATTACATTCTTAGGCCATGTTTGGATGATGAGAATCACGAAGAAGAATAGAAATGTGATTCCAAGGATTATGGTGGTGTTCACCGGTCGAATTGAATTGGGTGGGCCTCTAACTCATCACTCGATTACATGTATTCGATTTTTTATTTTGTCACTCACAATTGACCAATGAGCTCGCTAGTTTTGAACCCATGGATTTAACGGGTTCATGGGTGGGTACGATTTGGTTTGGCAATTTAAACTTGTCTATTTTGAACTTCTTTTATTGAGCTCGTTCTATTTTTTAGACAATTATAATAGTCTTTATTAATTAAAAAATTATGTTTAATAAATTTTGAACTCAAAAGATTATTAATTTATCAATTAAATCACACACTTTTTACACAAAAATATTAAAATAATAAGCAACTTAATCTTATAATAAATATAAAAATCTATAAAAATTTAATATTTTTTGGTCAGATTGGATTCGACGAGTGGCTATACTTAAAATCCATAACCCAACCACTATCCAAAAAAAAAAAAAAAATTGAAAGAGCCATCATCCGACCACATCACGAGCAAAACCATCAATTATCATGTTGGTCCGATTGAGTTGAGCGATTTGAACGGATCGGTCTAATCCATAAACACCCCTAGCAAGGAATCAAATATCTAGTAATCTAATACTTATAATTATTATATTTAAACATTTGAATTATTTCAAAAATCTTTTCCAAGAAACTTTTTTTTAGAAATTTATTAGATTCCAGCATTTTATTTTCTTATTGATTGGTCCTATGTAAGATTACTATGGGGGACTCGAATTCTCTCCATTTTCTAATAAAATAGAGGCCTCTCCATTTTTATTTAGTAGTGTTTACCGTAAATTCGTCTTGATGATTAGAACCATTCTTATTGTAAAATTTATCGAAAAGTCATTCATGCAAAAAAATTAATTAATTAGATATCGGAAACTAAATGATTAAATCCATCATATTGATTCTAGAAAAATTATACATGCTATTTTCAAAATCATATTTGTCATCTATTTTTTTATAATAAACTTATTCTAACATGTAATTATTCATATCCCATCAATTTAATTTTTTTTATGTATGGTCTTCTTGATAAATTTTATAGCATAAAGTTCAATTATGTATTATCTTAAACCATCAAATAGAAATGGAGATCTCTCCACTTTGGGGAGGACCTAAATCGACTATGGGGAAGGAGGAGAATCAAATTTTTGGGAAAGGATGAGAATAAGATTCTTACTTAATTTGAAAATGTGAATATTTCTGATTAAATAAGTAATGAAGAATTACTTTTATATTCCTACTCATTTCAAATAAAAAAATTATAGAAATTCATAATAATATTATCATTCTTCCTTAAAATTCCAACCATTCAAATATAATACAATAGATATCGGGTGAACTCTACCGGATCTCATTGTGGGTGTTTGGTATTACTGAAACTAATAGAATATATATTATAATTTGTAGTAGAAGTATAAATGTTTGATAGATACTTAGCTTGTAGTTGAAATAGAAAGAAATATACTATTTGTTTGTAATAGAAGTTGTGGATATTTAAAAAAGATTATAACTTATAATTATTAAAATTAATATAGAAAACTAAAAGCCAGCCCTAAAAGCTTGGCCAAACACTCCATTACACATCAAATTATTTATACTATTCTATAAAAAGAGAGCATGAAGCAGCGAGAATTTTTACATTACCAAAATGCCTTACATATTTTGAAATATATCAAAGTAATCAATAATTTCTAATAACTAATTTGATTATTAACAAATTTAAAAGCCTGGTGGCTTCTAGATTCGTCTTAGGGCCTGATTGGCAAGACACATTATTTTGGTTTTAAGCTAAAAATACAAAAAGTCAAAAAAGTTTATTTGGTTAAAAAAAAAAACCAAATTGTTAAAAATAAAACACTAAGTTTTAAGATATTCTATTCAAATTTTTACCCCATTCTAAAATACTAGGGTTCAGGCATGCATTTTATACGTGTGTAATTTTTAATTTATTATAGTAAAAATATTAAATGAGAAAATTTTCAAAAAATAGTTAAAGAGGGACAGAGTGTGTAAAGATTAAAAAAATTAAAACAGGTACAATGTAATTAAAGACTGAATGAAATAGAGAGTAGGGGAATGATGTGATTTTTAAATTGTGTCCTTAAGATTTTAAAATGAAATAAATTATAGAAGTTTTTGTCAATGGACATTTTGAGAAGAAAAAATTTGCATAGTTTCAAATTTGAGAAACACCATATGGGTGCTCTCCTTTAATATAACAGTATAGATAATACTATTCATGTTTGATAACTTATTGCTACCAATCTCAGTTATATATAATTAGTTATTATAATCAATTATATAGAAGTGTAATACTGTTTAATTTAAACAAAAAATAAAATAAAAAACTAAATTTTTACTCCATCAACCAATTTTAAAAAAAATAGTTTAAAGGCTAATTTATCTAATAACATGTTTTAAGTTTAACTTTTTAAGTTGAGCTCTTAAACTAAATTTAACTTTTGGACTAAAAAAAAGTTGAGTTGAGCTCTTAAACTAAAAAAATTTAACTTTATAAGTTGAGCTCTTAAACTCTTTCTTAAGTCTACCATCTGGCCTAGCATTTCTGTAGTGAAAATGGGCCTTGCAATATGGGCTGGACCAGCATGTCTGCTGTGAAAATGGGCCTTGCAATATGGGCTATGTTGGGCTTAATACTGAGGTCAATTTTGTTCACTTAGTTTCGATAAATAATGTTTCTTATATTTGACAATAGGGTTCATAATTTTAATCAATAGAAAAATAGGTATTATTCATCCGTGTTGTAAAATGAATGAACAAATTTATTTTTAAAAAAAATACCACATCGTGACAAGGCCACCTTAGGTCAAATCTAAGAGGTAACTACATGACGTGTTATCAAATAGTAAATTATCGCTATGTTTGTTTTGATGATAATTATTTTTATTAAAAAATACATTTTACAAATAATATTTTTTAAAATATTTTCTTGTATTTAGTTGTGATTTTAAAAACACTTGGTCTAATGATTGTTTTAGTATTATTATTTGTGACGATAGTAAAAATAATGGCGATTGTAATGGTGATAGAAAAAAATAGTAGTAATGGCGGGATGGGGACGGTTGCACTTATGGGAGCGGGGGTGGTTGGGGTGGTAAGGTGGTGGTAGGGTGGTGCAGTGAAGGGTGGCAGTGGTGTCAATGACAGCAAAGGTGACAATGAATGGTGGCAGGCCGGTAGAATTGTGGCAATAAGTTGTGTCTTAGTGCTGGAATGGTTGTGGTATAATGGTAGTGGAGCGAATGTGATGGGGTGATGACAATAGTAACAGTTGGGTATAGTGGCGATAATGGTAGTGCTGACAATCGTAGTGGCAAGAGTGATGGCAGTAGTAATAGTAGTAACGGTATTACTGCGGGTGGTAATGTGAAATGGGAGTTGATGTGGTCAGTAGTGGTGGGAAGGTAAAAGAAAAAAAAAATTTTCTTTAAAAATTAAATAACATCTTTTTACGTAAATTAACTTATTATTTGTAAACTTAAAAAATAATTTTTTATTAATTTCTATTTTCATCGTACGAAACGTTAAAAAAAATACACTAACGCCAAAAAAATAATTGCGTTGCAAATCAGACCATATGAAAGGCTCAAGATCCGAAAACAATGGGCGGAAAGTATGGCCGCCCACTGAAAACAAACCCACGTGCTTAACCGCCCGCCCTTCGGAATCACTTTTATGACATGCACGTCTCAAAGGAGCCCAATCAAATTCAATGTTCCTTTTAAAAACATAGGCCCGTTTGGGATAATTACTTATTCATTTAATTTATTTTATTTATTTTTATTCTTAATGAATTTTTTTAGTGTTTAGTTAAATTATTATATATTTTTTTAGTTTATCTCATCGAGATGATTTGAAAAAATAAAAAAATTTAGTCAAAAAAATTTTAAAAATACAAAAAAAACAAAAATAAGCAAAAAAAAATTACAATTTAGCTCAAACAGGGCCAAGTTCTTTTGTTTGGTACATAGAAAAGAAAGCACTGAAACAAAAACTATTCCATAAAGAATATAGTTTCAACAGTGTCATTCCACAAAAAGTGCCCTAGATAAATCTAGGGAGTGGAGAATCATAACTCACAAGGGCTTCCTTTTTATTTTATTTCAAGGTTTGTTAAATGATCAGCATATTAGTTAGCTCCCTTAAAACTATGCTTGATTGGTGAAAAAATTCTTCTCAAGAGAAATTTTGCTTAGTACTCCACTAACGCCCAATGAGGGTAATTTGGTGGGACTCCCTCCTCTAGTAGATTCACGGCTTGGAGTGAGACATATTCAATTTCAATATTTTTTATTTTTTTTTCATGCATGATAATTATTTTTCTATAGATCGCCCATAGCTCTATCTTGATACTTGATTCAACTTCCATTTTACCAAAATAGCCTAAGACCTACTTTCCCACTTTATTTGTAAAAAGGCCTCCAAATCCTCTCTCTCTCTCTCTCTCTCTCTCTCTCTTGCATCCATCTGTATATAGCTTTAAGGGAGTCCGCAGCAGGGAACAACCATTGAATGAGAATAAGTGCATTATTAAAGGATCTAAGTGGGGATTGAAAAATATAACTAGAATCTCAGAGAAAAAAAATATTTAATGGCCCATAAACTATTCGGGTATCTACATCCAAGTTATCAAAACTTTTTCTATTTTTGTTTTTTCAAATTTGCCACAATGAGACAACAAAAACTTGGTTCCAAAATAAACCGATAGGGTCTTTACCCTTATGTTTTAGATTTTTTTAAAGCCAAACAAAAATTGATTTGTGGATGGCCCCTATAAGCTCGTGGAGAGATTTAAGACAATTCTAAAGATCCTTAGGTTTGGGGCAGCCACGGATGAGATGGTTCAAGTCTTCGCAGTTACTACAGCAGCGTGGGCAAGAGTCAATATCAGCGATGCCTCTTAAGGATAGAGAAGACATGGTGAGAGCCTATCATGGAGTACAAGTCAAACTAAGCCTTTAAGCTTTGGAGGGAGTTTTGGCTTCCAAAGCCATTTCCACCCAAACAAAGGAGGGTTTGGAGTTTGGGCTATCATTTTATAGGCAACCAAGGAGGAGAAGGATCCTGTAGGAGAGCCAACCCAGTTAGAAGAGTTGGGAAAAGTGACAAAGACGGCCATCTTTATATTCAATGGGTGAGAAGTCCCAGTTCCCTTGGTCATCCAAAAAGTCTTTTATCTTCAACTTAAAGGAAAAGGTGACCCAAAGGTTAGCCTCGGACAAGGTAGAGCTCTCGCGCCACCAATCATCCCAGAAGAAGACAAAATCCTCATTACTAATGTTTCATTTAATTCCCTTTTTGAAAAAATCTTTAGTGAAGATGATACTTTTTCAGGTGTAGGAGGTTCTTTGTCCACTCTTTAAGGAGAAAAGAAAACGATTACAAAGGTATTTAGAGGAGATGACTTTTTTCAAATGTTGTCATTGTTAGATATTAATTTTCACCCGAGTTTATAAAGGAGAGCTAAATTGTGATGTCTAGCTTTCCTCTGCCCAATGCTTCCTTGGTCTTTAGGTTTGCAAACTTGGTCTTAATTTGTAAGATGCAAGCCTTTTTTGTTAGCCCTATCACCCCATAGGAAGTTTCTATTTAGTTTGTTGATCTCTTGGCACATACTCCTAGGAAGCATAGTGATTTACATGATATAGTTAGGGATAGCAAAGGTAATCGAGCTAATGAAGGTAGCTCTCCTTGCGAGGGTAGCTCTCCTAGCGAAAAATAGAGTGTTGGACTTTCAATTGGCAAGTCTACTTTATAACTTTTTAAGGATGAAATTGAAATAATTCTTACTGATTCTTTTATGTAATATGGGACAACCTAGATACATACTAAAGTCAATGTCACGCCCCAAAATTCGGGGTCACGTGAAAATTTACCAAACACTAGTTTTATGAAAAATATAAATTTTTATACATTTAAATTCGCCTGTTGAAACCAATGGAATACCCAACAAAAGGATCTCTCATAAATAAATAACATACTGATCCAACATGCATACGATATTTCGCCTTATGGCGTACAAAACCTGCCTTCAGGAACAGGCATACCAAAAAAGAAAACTATAAAAGTCTTCCGCCACCGCGGGCATCACCAAAGCTACTCCTCATGCACATTATCACCTGAACATAGTTTTACAGAAAATTTCACCTGTGAGCCGAAACCCAATAGAAACAGACTATAAAGCTGTTAAGTAGAAAATATGCAATCATATAGGGTGGGAGCTAAACTCAAACACCGAACCCTAAACGGTTTTCTACAAATCCCAACTTTTTCCATCAGACTACATAAGTCTCCCAAAACGATTTTATTTCATAAAACCTATGTTTTCATCATTCAAATCAGGTATTGCAACAAATGCAAATAATCAACCACAGTTAAGAAAAAACAGTAATCAAAACATAGTTCTCTCGCGAAATGTACTATCGTGGAAAAGATGATTTAATCCTATGTACCGACTCTGTCACAAGAGGACAGAGGTAACAACTATAGATCCATGTCCATTATCTAAACCCCATGCCTCATTGGACCGGATGGATAATCACAAGTTCTATACGGAGCACCACGACGTAAAAGCGACTTTACGGACTTAATACCGATGGACAAAAGCACCAACTACCTTTTTACGGGAACTATCCCGAAGGACAAAAGCACCTATACTACGCACGTTTTCGAATTTTTACCAAGGGTAACTTGTGCCAAATACACGTCATTCCGGTACATCTAGATAATCATTCTCAAAAAATGAACCATTTCACAAATATACATTATACATGTATATACAGATCCATCCATCAACATGGAGATCAACAAAACTTTTCCAAAATATTTTCCAGAACAACAGTTATACAACATATGTATAAATAAGAGATCCAATCCATGAACCATGGAGATCAAAATATTTTTTTCGTTTCCAACAAAACGTTTAAAAATCTGAGACTCAACCCCAAGGGTTAGCTCCAAACCTTCAAAACATGATTTTTTGAGATTTTTCATAAAATCACAAATTTCACCGTTTTCAAGAAAACCCATTGAAAACCCAACACCCACAAGTCATATCATGTAATAAATCAAGAAAAACGTAAAACATTCTTTTTATCCGAAACAAGGTTTAAACATAACACATGATATATAAGCATTTCAACCGGGAAAAAAGCATACAACTGCATGTAGCGTAACTGGCCAACCGTCACTATCACGTCCCGACACCTGGGTCACGTGAAACACCTACAAACAAACTCCCAAAGAATAAGAAATTTGATAAAAAGTTTCACAGAGGGTAAAAAACAACCTTTCCCAAACATTTGGCCAAAAACGGGTGAAAAACGGTTTGAAAATCTTGGCATACCTTCATTTTTTTGGTTACAACTTTTTCTACAAAAGACTTTTAAGGTGAGAGAGGTGCCATTGGAAAGAGGACTTTCGAGGCTTCAATTTGAGTACAAGAACGATCCAATTTCGAGTCCAAATGAGGGAGATAGCATCAAAACAAAATAGCCCCGCGCAACCAGTCCGCTCGAGCGAACGTCGGGCGCTCGAGCGAGCTCCACCTGAGAAAAATCCAGAATTTTCTGTTCTTGGTGTTCTAAGCCCCCAATCTCTTGAACGCCCACTAACCATCATCTCAACTACAAATTAAAGCCTCCAAACACCTTTTTAACACTATCAGATATAGCCAAACCCGAAACTACCACGGAACCTCGAAAGGAACATTCCAAAACCCATTTTCATCTTATCGAAATCAACACAAACGTCTTTTTAAACCAAAACCCAGTTTAACGAAACATAAATCGGTTGTCTATGCATTTTTAACCGGTCAAGATACCTATAATTGCACGTAGTACCTTTAACAACAGTAGAGTCTAGGATTCTACCTCGTTGAGCTAAAAGCTCGACGTCTCGATCCATGTGCAAAAATAAACTTCGTCGAAATAAAATTCTGTCATGATGAAAGCGTAGACCATGATGCCGATACTAACAATCTGCTGTCTGATCGTTGAAAAATGAACCCCGGGCCCCCGAGAAGTTAGAGAGAAGGCAGAGAAAAAAAGGAGAAAACTTAGGAGCTAAATTTTAAAAATATCTAACTCCAGATATTTATAGGCCTCCAAAATATCTTTTTTTTTTAATTTTTTAAAATTCGCACCGCAACTTTTTGCAGCCTCCGGGACCAACCCCGCAAAATCTCTAAACCCGAACATGCGTCAAAATCACATTTTTATAGAATCTCGCGCGAGGCCTCCACCTCTCGAGCACCCAACCACCGCTTGAGCGGACCCCTGCCGATATACTCCTCTGCCAAACCATCGCTCGAGCAGACAACCACCGCTCGAGCGGTCACCATCTAGACCCACTCTCTGCTACCAGCTCGCTCAAGCGCACATCCACTGCTCGAGCGGTTAACTATGGGAGAAAAATTGAACAGAAGAAGAAAGTTCAAACTTAAATTCTTACTCCCATGA
>JAULJZ010000441.1:0-17268 GCA_032270985.1 Heliamphora pulchella
AATTTTCTTCAGATGTTATATTTGATTTTCAACTGTAAAACCTATTTTCTTAAATGGGTGTTTTGGTGGGCTTTCGCATGACCCGAATGTTTGGAGCGTGACATTTCTTATTTTGCATTCTTGTATTTTGTTTCACGAACTACGTTTTGGTCTGATTCCTAGCAAAGTGGTACGTAGACAGCTCGATGAAAATTTGAGTACGACCAACATCAAATGGATGTTGTCTCTGGATCTTTGATATAACTTGCATCATACGTTGCTACGCAAGTTATATCAAAGAGGAGCAACTGCAGACACCCAATTTGACCCCGCCTAATCTTAGGTGAATCAGATGATAAAAATAATTAGAAAGATGATTTAGTACGATCCTCGAAAAATTATCCAAGCTCATTATTTGAATCCAATGATCAAAATCTTCAAACCAGTTTGAACCGCCAACTCCATTGTGGCGACTGCTAATAGAACCTTTTGGAAGCTTTCACTTTTTGTGACGACCGCCAACTCCATTGTGGCGACCGCCATAGAACTTTTTGGAAGATTCTCCCCTTTTGTGGCGATCGCCAACTCCATTATGACGACTGCCAATAGAACCTCTTGGAAGCTTCCTTTTATATGGCGACCGCCATGTTCATACCCAGCGACCGCCAACACCAAAAATCCTGACGTGTCCCAGAATGTGTTAGCATCTCATTGATTGAAAAATTCTATAAATACCATACCCCCTGGTACGTTTCCAGGATAAATTTTTAGAGAGAGAAGCTCTACCAAGTTGTTGAGCAATCCCAAGCCCCGACATCAAAACCCTGTCGAAGTGCCGAGAGCCGAACCCCCAATGCCGAAGTTCTGAAACCCTAGCTTGGATCATGGCTTGAGGATCGAATTGCCCATCACCATTCCCTGACTCGAGGATTCTTTAGCAATTCAGGTATTTTGATTGGATCCCCGGTCCTTCTAACTCCATTTTCTACCTCTTTGGAGTGAGTAGGTTAATTTAATCGTTTCATTTTAATTACCTTCTTGCATTGCTTATATAGTTGCTATATTCATGTTTGAATTCAAGTTTTAATTTATTTAGCTTGTTTATTTCATGCATTGCACACTTGCACTAAAATACATTAAATAGTGTTAACATAATTTAACAATACGACAAACGATGTCGTTATTGTTATAATCTAAGCAATTACATACATATGGTTGTAATTGTCAATATTATATTTATTTAATGCTAATGTTTCATTTTATTTTATTTTTCTTTTCTAGTAATATTAGTTTAATGTTCCATTATATTTTCTTTTTCTTTCCTTTGCTTGTAAATATTAGTTTAATGCTTCTTTTCTTTTTGTTTTAGTTTAATATTGTTTTTCTTTTCTTTTATTGTAATATTAGTTTAATGTTTCATTTTATTTTTTTTTCTTTTCTTTACTTGTAATATTAGTTTAATATTAGTGTAATTCTCTTTTCTAGCATTTTTTTTCTCTTCTTTTTATTATTGACTTTATTTTTCTTATAATGTTTCGTTTTCATTTATTCTTTTTCTTTTTCTTTTTAATGTTAGCTTACTCTTCCTTTCATAGTATTTATTTTATGATAGTTTAGCATTTTCTTTATTTTCCTAATTCTTCTTTTAAATAGTAGCATAATTTTTTCTTTTTAATAGTAGTTTAATTTTCTTTTAATTACATCTCTTTTTCTCCCCTCTTTTGTTTTATTCAGCATCAAAAACTCACAAAATCTTTTTATGATCAACTTTTCTTTCTATTTTATTTTCTCTTCAAATCTTTTATTAAACTTGTTAATTTAGCTTAATGTTCTTAATTTAGGTTTGCAAGTTTATTTTGCAAATAATGCCAATTTTAATTCCTTACTTTCTTTTTAGTTTCTTTTCTTTCCCTTTTAGACCTTCTTATTTTTTATTTAATTTTATTTTACAAATCATCATTTTGTTTTTATTTTCTTTTGATTAAGATCTTTAATTTTTTTTCTTTAGTCATAAAACCTTTATTTTTATTCTCTTTGTTAATAAGCTTTTTTTTAATGTAGGATTTTTGTTGTTTATTTTCTTGCTCCTTTTATTAAAAATTCATCATGTTGATACTAACTTAGTTTATTTTGATAATATGCATATTTTAGTTTCTTTCTTTAAAATTGTATTTTGAATAGTTTAGTTTATTTTTTTACAATTCATGTTTAGGTAATTTTAGTAATTTCTAGCATATTTTTGTTCTTTTATTTAAATCATATAACAATCTACAACTTAGAGAGCAACATTACGTAAGTGTGGACCCTAAGGTGTTTGGGAAATGAAGTTAAATAAGATAGTAGGTATAAATTGGCTATATTTTTTGTGGGTTTTTGTTGAGATTTGAACACCAATTTTCGAACACGAACGAAAGTAAAAATCATTGCATACATAAAAAAAACGCAACGATATACGTTGTTCGGCACAACTTGTTTACGTCCACGGGTGAGAGAAATAATCCACTATAATGGTAAAATGTGCAATCTGGAGATAAAAAACACTCCAAAATTCAACACCCACAACTCGAATCCTGAAACAAACCCTGTTTCCTCACTCAAAGGTTACTCTGTTCCCCCGATAGTTTTTCATTTCTCCCTACATCTCTACCCCATTTGATTTAACTGTCTACCCAAAATAATTAGAATTATAGAGTTCTATTTATAGGCCAACTCTAAAACTCTTGCCTCCATATAATTATAAAACCCTCCATGTAGTAAACTCCTTATGGATTTATGACTCCAGTCCAACCCAAATATATGTAAATAAAATACTAATTACGTGAGACCCTGACCCATTTTCTTTCTCGGCGTTTTTCGATGCGCGTTTAGCGTTTTTTCTTTAGCATGTTTAAATTCTTTTTGATGCATGATCGGGGTTAAATATGCATGCGAGACAGGTTCCCGGGGCCGTGGGATGTTACGGTGCGAATTTTGAAAAATAAAAAAAAAGATATTTTGGAGGCCTATAAATATCTGGAGTTAGATATTTTCAAAAGATATTTTTAAAATTTCACCACTAAATTTTCTCTTTTTTCTCTCTGCCTTCTCTCTAAGTTCTAAGGGGCTCGGGGCTCAGCTTTCGACGATCAGACTGCCGATTCTTGTTATTGGCACGGTGGGCTACGCGTTCATCCGAACAAAATTTCATTCTAGCGAGGCTCAATTTTGCACGTGGTTTGAAGCATCGAGTTTTTAACTCACCGAGATAAGATTTTAGACCCTACTACTGTATAAGGGTGCTACGTGTAATCGTATGTATTTTTAACGATTAGATTGCTGTAGATCTGAGTTTATTTCACGTTGGGTTTTTTGGGTTTAAAAATCATTTTTTGGCGATTTCGGTGGATGGAATCGGGTCTTGGGTGTTCTTTTCATGGTTTTGAGGTTAGGCTTGGGCATGTGGATGCCCGAAGGTGTTGGATGGGAGTTTGGAGGCTTCGATTCGAGGCTTGGAGGTTGAAACCGTAGCTTAAAAACAATTTCTAGGCTTGGTCAATCGACTGAATCATGCGTTTTGGGCGTTCTGGGCTTTTCCAGTGTGTTTTTCAGTCAACTGGGAGTTGGGTCCAGTCGACTGAAGTTTTGGGCTGTTGGTTTTGTGGTTTTGGTTGGGTCCTTGGGTTTCTAATTGGTTTTCAATGGTATTTGGTTGATTGATTATGGGGTTAATCAATTGAAATACTGTTAGATGCCTTTTGGGGTTCGGTTGGTCGGGTTGTGGCTTTGGGAGTCGTGTTGTGGCTTCGGGCGTTCATTTAGGTGTCGTCCTCGGGGATGACGGCCATGGTTAGATACGGGTTATCGGGGCACGGTTGTGTGCGTGCTGGTTATGTGCGGGACTTGTGGGTTTGTGGTTCGATTTACAGGCGGGTTTTGGTGAGAACCGTTCTGTGGGAGGTTCATGTGTTGGCTTTTGGGTTAGGTGTTGGTCTTCCCGATGTGTGGATGGGTCCCGGTGTGTGGACAGGTCGTTCAGGTGATGCTTTGATGGGTGGAGTCATGATGTATTATTATACATAGTTATATGCATTTATAACTGTTTATTTATATACGAATTATTTAAGTGGATTACATGATTTTGGTATCGTTACGTGTACCGTAGTTGTATGCTTAAAAGCTCAGAAATTTTATAGGCATGGTTATGTGGAATATGAGGAATGGACGCATGTGATGCATGTTGCAGATATTGCAGGTGTTGTGTGAGTCGTGCGTGTAACATGTGACGTGGTTTGTGTAATGTAGTGATAGTACGTGGCTTTATGCATTTAAACCCTGGTTTAGTATGCATGTGGTAATTCGGTGTTATCCCGTAATTTTTGGTGTGATCCCGTAATGTGCGGTTTTATCCCGTGGTATAATCCGTGGTCGGCGGTTTCATCCTGTGGCTTACGATAAAGTATACAGTTTTACCCTGTGATTTGGTTTGCGATTTTATCCTGTGGTATGCAGTTTTATCCCGTGGTATAATTCATGGTCGGCGGTTTCATCCCGTGGCTTATGGTAAAGTATGCAGTTTTACCCCGTGGTTTGATTTGTTATTTTACCCCGTGGTTTGGTCTATGGTTTTACCCCATAATATACGGCTTTATCCCGTGGTTTAGGCATGTGTAGAGAAGCCTGTAAATGTGTAGATTTGTATCTGTTTGCATATATGAGGGCAGATAATGGTCTTACGATGAAGGTCCATGAAGCTATGTGATGAGGGCGGATGATAGTCCTACGGTGAAAGTTCGTGAAGATGTGTGCTGCATGGGTTACGTGCGTTGTGTGTGTTGCACGGGTTGCGTGCGCTGCGTGTGTTGCACGGGTTGCGTGCGTTGCATGTGTTGCACAGGTTATGTGCGTTGCATAGACGAGGGTTGTGGTCCTTCGGTGGAAGTCTGAGAAGTTACATGGATTGCATGAACTGCATTATGGGACGGATAGACTATATTTCAAATTGTTTTTAAGAGTCGTGTGAATCGCGATTTAAAAATCATTTTTCAACTATTTTTCAAAGCTCCTGTGAGTGAGTCAAAAGATGGTTTGTATCCTCGCTTTCTCGTTTGCATGTGAAAATTGTTTTAAAGGCTTGAAAAAGAGTTTAAAACTGTACCTCGTTTTTCTTGCATGTTTAGCTTATACTGCATGTCTGTCTAGTTTCTGTTGTGCTTTGGCTCACGATGTGGAATTTGATTTTCTTCAGGTACCGGTCACGCAGGTTGATCTGGAGGTGCTAGGGAGGTGGAAAAGTTATAGTTTTCCTTTTTGTTCTTTCTGTTACATGCATGTTGTAACATGTTTTCCCGGTGTTGGAACCATGTAATGTATGCCATTTGGCGATTATATACAATGCATGAATGATTTTATTTGAGAGTGTATTATCGGGTTGGTTGTTTGTGGGTGTTTCACGTGACCCGGAGTTTGGGACGTGACAAATTATATGGGTTCGCAGAATACAAAACATACACCTAACAATCTCCACTTTGGCTTAAATTCTGTAAACCACCCTGAAGATAACCGGTGTCAATGTCGATTCTGCCATCGTCGTTAATCCGCTACACTCAAACCAGTGTAGCCCGCATCTCTACACTGAGATGCCCAACACTTACTCGTCGAGATGTCCGTCGTTACTCCACCTATTCATCGAGGTGTAATAATTGTCATTCATCCGTCAAATCAAAAAATCGCTGTCTGACTTGACTCTACCTGCAACTAAAATTCTAATTGCATCCATTAATGATTAGTTTTCTGCCTTTAATTGAACCAGATTGCTCCTGACAACCTCTGATTACGTGCAATCAAACCCGATGGCCTCTGATCTCCTTTGATCTCGCCCGATCAATCCCAATCTAAGCCAATCTGTCCAATCCCATCAAATCATTCAAAATTTAAAATTTTTGACCATACCAATGAATCCGCAGCATTGAAAAATCTTAAGATACATATCAGTCTTGAATTTTTTTATTATAAATATGATCCAATATAACAAAAAGCATTCAAACCATTAATCTCACGTCCCACAATACTGGATCAGAACCCCTTCAATCAAATCTCAACCCAAGGTTCAGTTAAGATTCAAATCAAGTTATAACGGAAACAATAACAAGGCAATTCCCAAACACCAAACCAGTGAGTACGTTCATATAAAATCAATGGAAAAAAAAACCCTTCCTTTATCAAAAATAACGTCGCCGCAGTCGCTTTTTTTTCTTTTTTTTTTCTTTTCTTCTCATGTGCAAATTAATTTCTGATTTATATCGAACCGAAATAAAAATTAATACCTTACTTTCTTTATCCACCACAGCTTCAAATTGTCCACTGTTGATTCTGATACGACTTGTTAAAATTTAAACACCAATTCCCAAACGCGAACGGAAGCAAAATCACAGACAAAAAGTAAAAAATAATCAACACTGAGGATTTACATGATTCGGCTCACGCCGGTCTACATCAACGAGCGGGAGAGAAAAAATCTCACTAACGTCAAATGTGAAAGAGTACAGAGCCCGTTTTCCTTCTCTCTATCAGCTAGTCTCACAATTTTCTATCTCACAATATTTTTTTAACTCTAAGGCTCCATTAGTGTCCTATTTATAGGCGCACACACGTGAAAACCCTAAAACCCACAAGCCCATATTATTATAACCCTATAAATAATTAATTTTTAGTGAGCTTCTAATTCACACCAACCCAATTATATATAGATCAAATATAATATAATAACTACAGGCCCAACAGAATATGCAACACCTATCTCAACAATTTTAAAGCGTGTAATTGAATTATTTCTTGATAGTCTTAAATATATTTTTTATTTACTATTTGGAGCTTTTGGTGGGAGCTCCCTCATTATAAGATTTTAATGGAAGCGGTCCAACCACGATTTTTTTTTTCTTGATATGTCCCTAGAATTATAACTAGACCAAATTACTTTTAGCACTACTATGCATCCATTCACCCAACGAGTAAAATGAAATTTCATAACTACAAATTTGAAAATGGCATAACTTTTATTCTATGAATTTGTTTTCCATAAAATTAACTATTTTGGAGTTATTTTGTCAAGATTTATCCAACAATATTTATGATGGATACCAAAATCTCTACAGAAAAAGAACAAATATATTTACTTGTTAATAAAAATTATTTTATAGATAAATTTCACTATGAGTTAGAATTTCACTTTTCTTAAAATTTCACCAATACATAAATTTCAATATTGGTGAAATTATAACTATCTTTTAAAGCTAATGGCCAAAAGAGTATTTTTTTAAAAAAAATTAGTGTAGTCACTACGTATGTCTTAAAAAATTATATCAAATTTTAAAAAAGAATAGTGCAAATGAACAAAATTTCACTATCAGTGCGAGAAAAAACTAATATTCACTATTAAAGAATAAAATATTGCTTCTAAAATAAATTTCACAGTGAAGACCAAATTCTCAACTCAAGCAATTCTTTTTGTTGAAATACGCACGATGCCCTAATATATTGCCAATCTCTAAAATTATATAAAGAAATACAATGACAACGATAAAGCACCAAAAAGGAACGAAGGATCCCCACTTAGGAAGAGAAAATAGCTCTCTATAAAGAGAGAACACTTACTAAATAAAGTGATTATTAACTCAAACCTAAAAAGAAAAACAAAAAAACACAAATAACATAAAGTAAACCAAAATACTATGAGTTAGTACGCCGCCACCTTTTTATCATAATTTGTTAAAAGACATCGTAATCTCTACCCATGCTCACAAGAATGGCACACTGAAAACTAGGATAGTTGCTTATCCTTGAAAATAGCATTCTCGGAGTCGATGGACCATTGCCGACCTGAAAAAAATTTAAATATAGAGAGCTTTCTAATAAAAAAAAGGTGATATAAGGACAAATGATGAGGAGAAACTGCACACATAAACACACTAAGAAAAAAGGGGAAAAATAAAACAAGATTTGAAGAATTGAGAGGGAAGAGGGAGATTTGAGATCAGAGAGGCATGTGGACAGAGGAGACAGAAAGGCAAAACAAAGATAGAATACAATAGGGAGTGTGGTAGGTGTGGACGGTCTACCTCCCTCAGGCGGAGAACTCTAAACCAATGGCTACAGGAACAAAACCTCTATATTAATGGATGCAAGAATAGTTCTTGCGGACGTTAATCTAAAATGCCTAGATTAATGATCGTTAGTGTTGGGGCATGTAGGGACCTGGCACCTTTTAATTTGTAAAGATTAACTAAGCCTTGTTATGAGATTTTTGGTAAAAAATAATTAAGTGTTTAATTGTGTGAAAGAATTAAAATTTAATCGTGGTAATAATTAGTGATAATAATTATATGTTTGGTAATGCATGAGAATAATTTTTGTGGGTTATTTGGGTGAGTTTTGAGGTGTTTGGCCTAAATTTCAAACCCTATGTAATTTCTTTTTTCGGGTTCTCACACAGTGATGATCGCTCGAGCGGCTATGGGTTTGCTTAAGCGGACTATCGGTAGAGGCATTTTAAAAGATTATAGGTTGAACATTTCCTTTCATTCCATTCATCTCTCTCTCTCTCTCTCTCTCTCTCTCTCTCTCTCTCTAAACTCTGGTTCTAACCCTAGAAAACCCCTTTGGACTCCTTTGAGCTTCTCTAAACCTGCTTTAGTGGATCCATCTTGCATCTCTCTTGATTCTATACCGTTGAGAGGTTGTCACTCGGGTTGGAGGCTCCATTTCCATCCATCGGTTGGTGATTTGAGGTGTTGGAGCTTGATAGAGCCTTGAGTCTTGAGATTTAACCATTAAAGAGGTATGATCTATGACAATTGTTGAACATTTCATAGATATGATTGTATATTTTTGTGTATCTACATAAAAGCATAAAAACTTCAATTTTTGGAATCCTAGGTTAGGGTTTGGTGTTATATCATGTTGAATCTTGAGTTTATGAGTGATTTATGATAAATCTATCATGATGTGGTTGTTGGAGAACTTTTAATTTGTATATTAAAAAGTTAGGGTTCGAATTGGATAAAATCTTGAACAAATTGGGGATTTTTAGGTTGGAGGACTCAAATGATTAAATTGACTTGATTTCTGGTAAATTGGTGGTGGTATTAACCTATTTGTGCATTAATTCTATGAATGTCGATGAAATGAAAAAATCATGAGTTGATGAATTGGGAATTTTGAACAAACCATGTAATTTTTTTTGAAATGTAAGATTCATAAGATGTTGAATTGAGTTTTTGAGCTAAATTAACCTGGATATGTGAAACATGAGAATTTGGGTAATTTTAATGATTTTAACCCTATGGGGGTTGGGTGTTGACGAGAGAAATTATGTTTGGGTTGGACTCGTGGTTGAAATTTCAAAAATGATATAATGAATGGACCGATTTTGGATCTATGGATCGTTTAAGTTTTTCTTGATTGGCTCCTCGATGAAAGACTGAAAACCTGTGCAGATTTGGTGACCTATCCATCAGCTAATAACTGAGAACAAGGCGTTAGTCATGGCGGATTATAGAATGTACCGCTACTTAACGGGTCTCGCGTGGCCCAGTCGATAGTAGAGCGGCATGGGTCTATAAGCTCGTCCAGGGTCGGTTCCTAGAACTTATACCATGAATTGGTTGGATTTGGAACGCATAAGTGGATACAAGTGCATGCGTGTGTGTGGAAAATTGAGAACTTGAAACAGTTGAAATAATAAAGTAATGAAAGACTAAAATGGTGGTGTTGTGTATGAAAATGGAGTTGGTTTTGCATGAGAAAAACCGGTTATGTAAATAGGAATTTGTTGAAAATAAAATTTAATTTTTAGATAACACTACGTGTGCATCTCACATAACCATCCTCGCATGTCATGCATTTGTTTATCTTTAGTCTATTTTCTACGAGTCTCGACTCGTGTTGTAAAACATGTTTCAGGTGATAACGAAAAGAAAGTAATCGAATGAGAAGGACGATTGCGGTGACCCCCTTTTTGGTCTATTTTATTTAGAATTGCATGTCATTGTAGAACGGTCCTTTGGAAATTAATGGATGTAAATGTAATTCTTTTGTTACATTGTTTAGATGTATTTGAAACCGATAGATATTTATTTTGTAAGACTCTAAGGCCATGAATTCATGGCTTGTATTTATGTGAGGGTGTTGGGTTCGTAATTTGAATTAATCCCTTGGTTTTTGGATGAAATATTATGGTTTCAAATGTTAGAGTTTTGAGTTTTCGGATTGAATGGAGTTATTTCATTACCAAATGTATATTTGACTTCAATTTTTGGCATATCTAAAAGTATGTTCAAAGTATGAGAAAAATGGGTGACTTGAACATTTAGAAAAAATTTCAGATTTTTTGCTGTGAAACTCTCGGGTATCTCACCGCTCAAGCGGTGTTGAATCTGCATAAGGGGACTCTGTTAGGTGAAAATTTGAGAATTTTGGTTTGCGAGAGGGTTTTGATTGGTATCTTTTGGGTATTCTTTGGGGTATAAACTGACTTATTTGAAAAATTATTTTACAAGTAAAATACTTACTTTCACACCTATCTTTTACATGAAAATTAAAAGCCTTGATTTTTTTTAAACAAAGAATTATTTTCTACAAGTTCTTTTGGTTTGGATTCTTTAAATTGGGATCCTTTCCTATCGATCATGTGTGTTTTTATTGTTACATTTTTGGAGTGTAACAGATTGATATCAGAGTTCTAGATTCGAATACCTAAGAGCCGTGGGAATGGTTGATCCATTACTTGAGAGCTTGCATTGATGTATGTCATTCATATATTGGCATGTTTGCATGATATATAAGTGAGATGACTTGATGTTTTCATGCTATGTGATATTTGGGTATGGAGGTTGGATTTTTAGGATGATGTGTCTTACCCTTGGGCGTCTAGTCGACTGGTACGGGGATCAAGTTAGAAAGGCATTTGACCAACGTCCATTCTAAGAAGAGATCCAAACGAGTTACCCAGAGTGATATATCATTTCCATTGATGCTCCTCGTTGTGCGAGATGTATTGACATGATCGTACTTGTTAGGTGACAACTTGATCAAAGAATGATGTCACTTATGAAAGATGAGTTGGTTTAGACATTTGTATTGATATCCCCATTCATTCTTTCTTATAGATAGCAATGTTACTGAGAAGAGGTAGAGGTCAAGGTCGCGGCCGAGGTCGTGCTTTTGTCCAAGTTCCTAAAGAAGGAGATGTGCATGCCCCGTAAGAGCAAGTGGACGTTGTTGATGTAATCCAAGAGATGCTCACGACTATGAGAGATTTGGCATAGGCATCTAGGGGAGGAGCAAGAGCTCCCGAGCTACGAGCTACGTTAGCGATAAGAGAGTTTCGACGGTTAGATCTTCCAACCTTTTTTGGAGAACCAGATCTCAAGCCTGCTACCAAGTGGTTGAAGGTGACCACCACCATCTTTGATACGCTTGAGATCATGGAAGATAAGTTAAGGGTAAGGTTGGCGGCGTTCCAACATTGGAAAGATGCACGAGAGTGGTAGAAGTTTGCCAAAATGACAGTGGAAGGCACGTGAGCCAGTTTCACTAGGGTCTTTCTGGAAAAGTATTTTCTAGGATCTTTGAGGGATACCTACTGGAAGGAGTTTCTCTCTCTCATTCAGGGGAACATGACGGTGGTCCAATATGAGGTCAGGTTCGCAAATCTGTCGCGGTTTGCACTGAAAATGGTGGCAACAGAAGAGTTGCGCACCAAACAGTTTGAGCGGGGTCCTCGACCACTATCAAAGACAGGACTGTGGCTCTAGGGTTTTGGGTCTACACAGAGCTAGTGGAGGCCGGCATTCGGGTTGAGAATGCCATGGATGAGAGCCCTAAGATTAGGGAGAGTAAGCCGCAGCAATGGAATACGAGTGCACAATCAGATAAGCGCCAATTTAAGAGGTAGAAATCAGAAAGTCCTAGTTCTTTCCCTACAAGAGCCCAGCAATAGCCACGTTCGGCACCTACACCATCTATTACTTCATCGGGGCGTTCTGAGCGTCAGGAGATAGTTTACTTCTTATGCAAACAATCGGGACATCGTATCAAGCAATTCCCACAGCGAGGACAGCAGTAGAGTCAGACTTGGGGGAGGGCCCCATTTTTCTGCCATTAGTGTAGCTAGGTGGGTTGCATGCGCCGGGATTGCCCTCAGGGAGGGAATATTCAGAGTGCTTTAGAAGCACATCCAGGTTAGACATCACAGGGGCCACAGGGTTACGGCTAGTCGCATCAACAGTCAATGATGCAGTCGACGAGGACCGCTGGAGGGGCTTCTTCATCCCAGTCTATAAGACAACCGGGAGCTAGGGGAAGTTGTAGAGACCCGGCCCCTTTAACTTGTAAAGATTAACTAAATCTTGTTATGACATTTTTGATAGAAAATGGTTAAGTGTTTAATTGTATGAAAGAATTAAAATTTAATCATGGTAATGATTAGTGATAATAAGTATATGCATGGTAATGCATAAGAATAATTTTTGTGTGTTGTTTAGGTGAGTTTTGAGGTGTGCTATATAATTTCTTTTCTCGGGTTCTCACACAGTGATGACCGCCCGAGCGGATTATCGATAGAGGCAATTTAAAAGATCGCGGATTGAACATTTTCTGTCATTCCATTCACCTCTCTCTCTCTCTCTCTCTCTAAACTCTAGTTCTAACCCTAGAAAACCCATTGGGACTCCTTTGAGCTTCTCTAAACCTTCTTTAGTGGATCCATCTTGCATCTCTCTTGATTCTATACCATTGGGAGGTTGTCACACTCGTTGAAGGCTCTATTTTCATCCATCGGTTGGTGATTTGAGGTGTTGGAGCTTGCTAGAGCCTTGAGTTTTGAGGTTTAACCATAAAAAAGGTAGAATTTATGACTATTGTTGAATATTTTATAGATATGAGTTGTATAGTTTTGTCTATCTACATAAAAGCATAAAAACTTTAGTTTTTGGAACCCTAGGTTAGGGTTTGGTGTTAAATTATGTTGAATATTGAGTTTATGAGTGATTTATGATAAATCTATCATGATATGGATGTTGGAGAACTTTTAATTTGTGTATTAAAAAGTTCGGATTGAATAAAATCTTGAACAAATTCAGGGTTTTAGGGTTGGAGGACTCAATGATTAAATTGACTTGATTTTTGGTAAATTGATGGTGGTATTAACCTATTTGTGCATAAATTCTATGAATGTTGTTAAATTGGAGAAATCATGAGTTGATGAATTGGGAGTTTTGAACAAACTATGTAAATTTTTGTGAAATGTAAGAATCGTGAGATGTTGATTGAAGTTTTTGAGCTAAATTAACCCGGATATGTGAAACATAAAAGTTTGGGTAATCGTAATGATTTTAACCCTATGCGTGTTGGGTGTTGAAGAGAGAAACCATGTTTGGATTGGACTCGTATTTGGAATTTTAGAAATGATACAATGAATAGACCGATTTTGAATCTATGGATTGTTTAAGTTAGGCTTGATTAGCTCATTGGTGGAAGATCGAAAAACTGCACAGATTAGGTGACCAATCCATCGGCTAATAACCTAGAATAAGACGTTAGTCATGGCCGGTTATAGAACTCACCATTACTTAGCGGGTCTCGCATGGCCCATTCGGTCATAGCGCAGCATGGATTTATATGCTTGTCTGGCATTGATTCCTAGAACTTATACCATGAATTGGTTAGATTTGGAAAGTATCAGTGGATACGTGTGCGTGCATGTATGTGGAAAATTGGGAACTTGAAATGATTGAATTGATAAGGAAATTAAAGACTAAAACAATGATGTTGTGTATGAAACGGAGTTGATTTTGCATGAGAAAGGCCGGTTATGTGAACAGAAATTTGTTAAAAATGAAAATTGATTTTTCGGTAACACTACGTGTGTATCTCACATAACCATCCTCGTATGTCATGCATTTGTTCATCCTTAGTTTATTTTCTATGAGACTCGGCTCATATTGTATAACATGTTTCAGGTGATAGCAGAAAAAAAGTAATCGAATGAGGAGGACGATCGTGGTGACTCATTTTTTGGTCTGTTTTGTTTAGAATTGCATGTCACTGTAGAAAAGTCCTTTGAAAATTAAAAGATGTAAATGTAATTCTTTTGGTACATTGTTTGGATGTATTTGGAACCCATAAATATTCGTTTTGTAAGGCCCTAAGACCATGAATTTATAACTTGTATACATGTGAGGCCATTGGGCTCGTAATTTGGATTAATCTCTTGATTTTTAAATGAAATACTATGGCTTTGAATGCTGGATTTTTAAGTTTTCGAATTGAATGGAGCTATTTCATTACCAAATGTATATTTAATTTCAAATTCTTGCATATCTAAAAGTATGTTCAAAGTATGAGAAAAATGGGTGACTCTCCAATGCTTAGAAAAACTTTCAAGTTTTTGGCTGTGAAACTCTCGAGTATCTCACCGCTCGAGCGGTGTTGGGTCTGGTCAAGCGGGCTCTGCTGGGTGAAAGATTTGAGAATTTTGGTTTGAGAGGGGGTTTTGATTGGTATCTTTCGGTCAGCCTTTGGAGTATAAACTAACTTATTTGGAAAATTATTTTACAAGTAAATTACTTTCTTTCACAACTACTTTTACAAGAAAATTAAAAGTCTTGATTTGTTTTTAAACAAAGAATTATTTTCTACAAGTTCTTTTGGTTTGGATTCTTTAAATTGGGTTCCTTTCCTATCGATCGTGTGGGTTTTTATTGTTACAATTTCGGGGTGTCATAATGCAAATTGCCAAAATTCTAAGATTATCTCTTTGATTTTAGTCAAGAACAATCCAGACGGGCAATCACCGAAACAGGCTCCAGAGTAAAAAATTTTGATATCGAACAATCGAAAATAAATTCGGTATAACTCCCAAAATTAGTTTAGCATTATACATGTCGAAGACCGATTGGTTTGATTCCGTTTGTTGCCAAAATTTTTAGTCAACAAGTTGCTGCGGTAATTGACTAGAAATCAATTCTCCCAAGCAATCCTTCTTATATATTCCCGAATGTAATACACGAACAAAGTGTGGACTTGAATCTATCGTGTTCTTTAAGCTCTGACTAGGCGCCTGTTCTTTGATTTTCACAATACGTGAAAACCCTAGAATCGTTATGAATTGACTAACGTCTAGGTTTTATAGCATCATATAAATAGGTTAGAACATGGACATATGGAGTAAATAAGACGTGGGCTCCTACTGCAATTATAAAATCCTACCTCAACCCAGAAGTAATTTCATAAAAACATAAATTATAATTCATTCTACTAAAAGAATTATAATTGCACTTGCAGCCTTATTATTAAAATCGACGTATTCGAGCTCTTATTATTAAATACTTATTTATTCTCCTTACGTTACGATTACAGATACCCACCGATTAAATTAAATTACTGACAATTATATTTAATCATCAATACCAATCACAAGACGTGAATTTTGTCAATAATTAATATCTATCATATAATTAGCGTCGTTATCCAACTCACTGGGATTGTAAACCCGTAAAAGATACCACCCTATAATAAATTAAAATAGCGAACATTAAATATATGTGTCTAATAATTATTTCAGAATTAAGAATCTAAGCACTCATAATAACCAGAGAATGTAAATTAATTTATGTAGTCAATATAAAATTAATTACCCCAACACGGTCCTGTTCAATACACACAAAATGTACTACCACAATAAATCGGAACAATTGTCAAAACAATTACTATTATCCGTAATTAAGACAGATCAACTAAAACATTGTGCTACAGCCATACTGTTAGTGTATCGAATTCCATCTAAGACTGCGAATCAAAACTTATATTTTATAAGAACCGATAATCTGATTTTCTATGTGTAAGCCGAATTCTATACGCCAGATTAAATACTATGTAAAATAAAAAACACCCATGCACAATATTAAATAATTAATAAAACGTATATTTGCTCATTAAAATTCTTATAAAATAAAAAAATTAATTTTATTAATAAATAACTACTAAAATTCAAAATTATAATTTTTAATAAACAACCATGTAATAGTTAGTACAATTCTTGCAGCCTCAAGTTTTACTACTAATTACACAATTTTCAGGAATCGGATTCCATTACCATAGCCTAGGTGTCTACTAATTCAATCAACTGCCCCCTCCCCCTCCCCCTTTTTAAATCATAAGTGATAGAAACATCAGAGGTTTTCCCATTCTATAAATAAGAGGCATCCCTCTTCGTTGCAAAGGAGAACTCAAATCTTGAACCCTTGAGCCCCAAAAATTCTATAATTACCGCTTTGCATGCATGTTTAACGAAGAAGTTTAAAGAGAGTCCAAGCTGATTTTATAAATAGTTGCCATTTCAAGTTCTTTTCGAGTCCTTCACGCTTCAAGGTAAAATAAAGTTAAAATCCAACCTCATTCTTCACTTCACTAACTGTGGCAGAACCACAGTGGGCGACTACAATTTTATAGTGGTTGTCACAACTCTATAATTGCGGTAGTCGATTCTAAATTCGCAACAATGATAGTTGCTAATCTAGTATAACGACCATAATTTTGATTTTTGTATCTTATTTTTAAGTGCTCTTTATTTTCATAGTCTCACCTTTACTTTTTGTTTTCTTACTTCTTGAACACCTTTTTGACTTGTTTTGTTTAAAAGAAGCTGTTGTATATAAACCACAATTGGCAGTCGTCGATCAAGAACTACGACTGCAAGTTTTGAATGCACCAAAATGATGGCTGTCAATCTAAACCTGTGGCTGCTATTCTGTGTTTGTCCAGTATATTTTTGCTTTTGCAATTAAGTTTTTCTCATTTCTTTACATTTTTTTGAACTGCTTTTCTTTCTTTACTATCATCACTAAAAAAATAGACTAAAAAACAAATTAATGTTTTATAAACCAAATTTTAAAAAAATATTAAAATATTCAAACTCATTTTAAATAGAAGCCAACTTTGTGACCGAGGGAAATGAGTGCATAACACTTTTTCTTTCCTATCTTATTTTCTGAATCTCAAATCTCACTTTCTCTAGTACTTTTTTTTAGAAATTGATAGGCGACTCCTTTTTCGTAGATATCTTAAATATTTTTGATAAAATCCTTTTTTATGGATACATATACTACATTCACACTTCTTTTCACCTTTTCTCTTTGTTTCTTTCATTTGGAGGGCAAAATTGTAAGTTTTCAATATTCTCTTTAGGTGCACCTCGTATTCTTTTTGTTTTCCTTCCAACATTTACATAAAATTGGTAGATGTTTAATTTTGATA
>JAULJZ010000451.1:0-40334 GCA_032270985.1 Heliamphora pulchella
ATGAATGTTGGGTTGGGCATCTGCATTTCATACACGGCATCTCATATGCACATGTTTATTGACTTATCTGCTATCCTATCATAAATTTGTCTATCTCCTTGACTATAAACTGTTTTGAGTGTTATATGATATGTATTGCGGTAAATTTTGTGCCGTGAGATTAGTTAGAAGGTTAGAGTGTTTTTTCTTTTAGACCTTAGCTCATGGCATTTGTGCCACAGGTGAGGAGGAGTTCTTAGAGAAAGTCATCCCAGAGAAAGAAGAAGAGTTTGAAGAACAAGGTGAGTTCTAACAGCATGTGCATCCCACTAATGCATTCTGAGGAGTCGAGACCTCTACTTTCGTTCTTATATTCAGTTCTCTCATGCTTAATGTAATTTTTGAAATTTCTTGGTGAAACTGTAATAGTTATGTAATTTTGAATGGTTCAGAACTCCTTTATGATGTAATAATTAACGTATATAAATATGAATGAATGGCTAGAATATCCCTTTATTTATATTTATGTATGTCTCGACGTGTCCGAAGGACGGGGCGTCACACAAACTATGCACTGACCCTTCCTGGCTGGGTCTTGACTTCTCTAACCTTACGAGTCTCTGCTAGAATATTCTCATCTGTGATAGCAGATTCGACTAACTCTGAAAAGATGCATATCCTCAAGGCTGACTTCCTCTTCCTAATTGCGGGTTTAATCCCACGCTCAAACTTCTTGGTCCGCAGCTCATCCGTAGCTATCATCTTTAGTGCAAAGCATGATAAACTCGTGAATTTTACTTCATACTACACCACTAACATACCCCCTTGAGTGAGGGAAAGGAACATCTATCTATACACATCCCTTGACGATTTCAAAAAATACTTCTCATGGAACATCCTTGTGAATTTAGCACATGTTCCCTCAACCGTTGTCTGTGTGAACTTTCTCCATTCATGAGCCTCCCATAGCAACTGGAATGTTGTAAAGGATGCTCTCAGATCCTCCTCTACAATCTGTAAGGTATCAAGGATTCATGAAACAAGTAGCCATTTTGTGAACACCTTAAGGTCAAAGTTCCCCATGAACGTTAGAGGGTCCAAGCGTTAGAATTCCTTTATAGCCAATGTTGCCCTAGGTTCAGGAGCTCTAGCTTCACCTCTCGTTGTCTCGGTTAGTTTTCGAATGGCATTGACCATCTAATGTACAAGGCATGGGCCTCCTACTTCCTTCGGTGGGGCATTCGCATCCCCACCCTCAGGAATATGGGCAAAACCACAACCCCAACCTCGGCCATGACCTCGACCACACCTAGGAAACATAGCTTTCTATAAAAGGGTAAGAAAAATAATCAATACCAAGTCAAAATATCTCATTTATTTTGATCAAGTAGTCATACAACACGTATAAATCATATCAACAATTCTCACATAACGAGAAGCACCAAAGAGAGTGGCATGTTGATTTGGATAACTCGTTTAGATTTTCGTCAGAAATTACATCGGCCAAATGTATTTCTAACTTGACCTCCAAACTAGTTAACCAAACGCCATAGGCATGACACACCATTTTCTAGGTTCTACCACCATGCTCACATAACACATCACAAAGATATCAAATCCTATAATGCTCTCATCATGCACACAAGTTAACGTCCTTCATGCATGCTAACATAAGCATGCTAAACATAAGCATTAACGTCTTACGGTGGTGTAACCACTCCCTACAGTTTAAAGGTATTCAAATCCAGAGCTTTGATACCAATTTGTCATGCCCCGAAAACCTGTGACAAGGTAACACATGCCCAAACTTGCATTTACGACTTGACTTCCCTTTCTAGAGCCCAAAAAGAAAGTAAAAGAAAAGAGTTAAAACTTATTTTGATCCGCCTTTTGAGCTTTAATTGAGCATAAAAGAACCCCCAAAGGATAAACATTTTAAAAGAAAGCATCACCCAAAAATCAATATTAAAACACACAAAGTTAAAAAAATACCCCAGCAGCCAGACTGCTCGATTGGTTTGAGGACCAATTGATCTGTCTATTACAGCTCTAGGTAATTTTTAGCTTGCAGGCGAGAAATCGAGGACCCCACCTAACCGCTCGATCGGTCTTGCCTTGTGATAAAAATTTTCTTTTGTGTTTCAAACCCAACACTTAACCAAAGTCAATTTTAAAAAAGGTTACTAAGGCCTTTCAAAAACATATGAGTAAAGAAATTACAACCTCTTAACATATCAATCAAGACTACATGAAGTTGAATATGCATTCAAGTGAAGAAATATACATATTCCTAATCCCAAAACATCCAAGTTTTCCATGGTTCGAAGTTCAACATGTTCAAATGACTAAAAATGGTCTAAAGGCCTTACAATTCTTTGGATGATAGATATAACATGTGTTTATAAAAAACATCAACAAAACAATTTCAAACATCCCCTTATGCTAGTATGTTGTGAGATTATCTTAGGTGCTTAAAATAGGTTTATACAAACACCACGAGCCAAGGCTCAATAGGATATGACAAAACATGAATAAACATAAAATATGCGAGGAAGACAATTTGTGCAACTGTGAAAGTACACAAGCTATTCTAATATGTTCAGAAACAATTCCATGTAAGGTATAAAGGAACTTCATAGATCACTCGTCCGATTCTCCCTTCATTCCACATCTTTATGTCTCATGGACTTAGTTACATATCGTGCCGCCACTCTGGTAAGATTACCACACAGGTGTTGTGCACTACAAAAGCTATACACCACACAAGCTAGAATTTAGTTGATAAGAAAAAGATACTACACAGGTCTTGTGCGCCACAAGGCTACACAACCCACAGAGGCTAAACGTCAACAATTACACATTGCTAATGCAATGACCCTGCTCAGACTCTAGTATTAGTAACGGATAGTCCACGAGGCCATAGAGTACGGAGGAGGTTCAAAACTCTAAGTCGAATCGAAAATCCTAAATTCGGCCTGAAACTCTACAAAGGTCTAAAACTCAAGCAATAAAACCTTAGCACCCGTTTTGCCCCTAATACAGCAAAAAGTCTTAAAAATCCATATTTTGACACATGAATATGCTAAATCAAAGATTTAAGTACAATTAAGTAGTAAAGAATAAAATAACATCAAAAATGACAAAAATACCACTTAGTGGCCGACTACCTAGGGAAGTGTGCTTAAAAGTGACGTTTTGTTTTATTTTTAGCTTAAAATGATGAGAAAGGTATGAAATTAAGCATTATGATGATCCAATACATTTTGAACAAGTAATATACATAATAATATAGTGTTATAGGTCAACAAAAGCAAACAAATTATTATTAAAGTTCATACACAACAAAATAATTCAAAAAGTCATATATTGTCAAAATAGCTTAATTTGACTTAAAAGAATACATCTCTTTAAAAAATTGCTATGGAAACTACGATAATATATGGGAATACTATATTTCTCATAAACATACTAAAATAATAGGTCTCAGCAGGAAAACACACCAAAAAGATACATCAAGTTAATTTTTAATACATTTTTTTGCACAATAGCGGTAAGAAAATCAAGAAAGACCCGTTGATTGATGGGAGATCAGATATTTGTCTCCTAAACTGACCCCTAGCAATATTTATCTTCCCCATGTCTGATTTCTATCCCTCAAAAGTTGAATCAATTCAAATCAAACTCAAGTCTCATTTATTAAAATGACCAAAAAAGTCCCTTTTTGGTACTTTTTGTCCACCCATGTCCCCTAGCCTTTGCCTATTTAAAGGAAGCCAAACACCCTCTTCTCAATATGATAATTTCAGCCAAGTGAGGGAGAGAAACCAGAAACTCTTTGATCTTGAGTGTTAAGGTGAGTTTGAGGAAGAAAAAGGAAGGAATTGAGGATATTTTCGAAAGCTAAGTCTAAATCCATCCCCCACCCTCCTTTGATCTCTCAAAGAAGTAAGTAAAACCTCTAAACACTCTAAGAATCAAAAATCAAAATCAAATTGAAAAGGCGTTGTAGTTGGAAATTAGGGGCTGTTATGTTTATGGATGATGTGAGATGTTGTTGTATGTTGTTATTTTTGAATTTGATGACTTCTAAGTGCGCTGGAGCCTTGATATTAATGTCTAAAACACAATCATGTAAGGAAATAGAACAAAAACTTGACATGACATAAGTAAAGACTTGGACCCTAAGGGACTTGCTTTTTTAGAACATAAATGTTTCTACCCTGAACTTTGGAACACCATAACTCATTGTAGAAAAATTGATCTAAGCATGTTCTTTAAGTCCAAATTTATCTTTTTGTGTTATCTTTCAACCAATGTTGCTTTCAACTCGTTTTCATACGTAGAACTTGAGAAATTATAATTTTACCAAAGCGTATCATTTTCTGACCAGTCAACACTACCTACTTAAAAACCCTAGTTTAAAGTCTGATTCGAACATTGGTATAAATATGAAAGTTGTAAATACCATGTATATCTACCTACCCACCGTAAATGAGCACAAAATATTGAGGTGTGATAGGTGAAAACCCCTTTGAAATTCTCTGTTGTGTTTCAGCCCTCAAGGGACACTTCTGTCACATATTTTTGTGTAGCACAAAACTCTTATTTTTAGTGCCCTATTGAAAATGTGGTCGCCATGAACGTTGTAGAACATATTGTAGTACTTGTTGCCTAAAAATCAGACCTTAAAGGCTCGGCATGAAATCTCAAAATTGTTTCAAACGCTCTGTCCAAAACTGGCTCTGCTGGGTTTTGGTGGCTGACAGAACTTATTTTTAAAATGGCCAAAACGTCTAACTTGTTCCAAATAACCACCCTTATCTCTAAACATGAAACTTGTAGGGAACATGTTGAACTAGAACATACCAAAAATTGGGCTCATTTGGAATTAATATGATACCCCAAAGCCGAGACCAACAGAAGCATGTTTTTGGTAAAATCTTGAGAAAAGAGCTAAATCATTTTTGCTTAGGATGTTTTGTTCACTCTTTTTCCTTAGGTTTTGGCCTTGGTATTAAACATGAGAGTTGTAGAAAATATTTTTATCTAAATGGTGTTTAAAAATCATAACTTGATTCCAAGTCTAGTTACCCCAAAACCTTGTCGGTCCATTGAATTTAATACTTGATTTTTGGCCTTAAAAGTTGTTAAGCATGATTTGAGTACCTTTTGTTATGAGACCCGCATCTTTGTATGATGATTGATTTGAATTAGTTGATTATTGTTTCTAAGTGAATGTATAATGATTTAGAACTCATGCGATCATGTTGAATCATATCTTGAGAATTATTGCTTGTGATTCACATACTTGTGCCTTATGCTTGCACATTGTACCATGAATTTTGCCATGCTGGTGATGCCATACTGTAGACGGTTGTGTTTGAGATCCATACCATACATCATTGACATTGTCACTTGCATCTTGGCATATTGGAGTCCATCTGTGCAAACTGTTGTTTGGATGGGCTGTATTGAGATTGTCTTTCTTGATTATAAGTCTAGGGCGTCCCGGTTTGTCATTTTTTTTAAAAATGTTTTGGGATGTATTAACTTGTACACCCTGGGTGCGTCCCCAGTGTTACAGATTTGTTTTGTACATTGTTTGAAATGGTTTATAGATATTATTGGGCACGATGGGTTCATAGCAAGCATTTTGATTTCGGTAGCTTGAACTTTTTAGTTGACACCGACGAAGACATCGCGAGTCTTAAGGTGGGACAAACCGCTTGATATATGAGGGTAGTGACAATAAGTCCCTAAGGCAATGACAATAACTCCTGAGGTAATGACAATAAGTCCTGAAGCAATGATAATGATCCTCTGCGGGCAGTGATAATAAGTCCTAAAGTGGTGCGGAGTCCACGCCGTTGCCATTGGGTAAAACAGCTGTAGCATGAAGCCAGGTGAAGCGGTTACTATTAGCAATGAGGTGCGATGATTCCTTTGGTGATCAAATACCAATGAAAGTCTACTCTGGTGATTCCCGGCGTGGAATCCCTATTATAATCTGGGTGCATATTGAGTTGGGCATTTGTATTACATACACGGCATCTCATATGTACATGTTTATTGATTTATCTACTATTCTGTCATAAATTTGTCTGTCTCCTTGACTATAAACTATACTGGATGTTATATGGTATGTGTTGTGGTGAATTTTATGCCGTGAGATTATTTAGAAAGTTAGAGTGTTTTGCTTCTGCGCCTTGGCTCATGGCATTTGTATTACAGGTGAGGAGGAGTTATTGGAAGAAGTCATCCCCGAGGGTGAAGAAGCGTTGGAAGAACAGGGTGAGTTCCAAGAGCACATGGATCCCGCTGATACATTCTGAAGAGTCAAACTCTCTACTTTTGTTCTTATATTCAGTTTTTCCTGTGTTTAGCGAATTGTTTTTTGAAATTTCTTGGTGAAATTGTAATAGTTATGTAATTTTGAATGGTTCAGAACTCGTTTGTGTTGTAATAACTATCGTATCTAACTATGAATATATGGCTAGTATATCCCTATATTTATATTTATGCTTGTCCCGATGTACCCGGAGGACGAGAAGTCACAGTTAGTATCAAAGCTTAGGTTTAGTGAACCTTCGGGCATTGAGTTATGGGAGACCACGAGTTCTGTAGCATAGATTCTCTGTAGAAAGTCTATATTATTAACTTATCACTTATAATTTTAACAATTTAAAATCCTTACCTTAAGTTTCTCTTCCTAGTAGAATGGCATCTAACGCCGAACCAGCAAGAGAACCCGAACCAGCAGGAGAACCTTGGCAGGCACAGGAACCAGAGGATTCAACTCCAGAAGAAGACTAGAAAGAAGTGCCTGTGGAAGAACAAGAACCGATTGAAGCTGTACCCTTAGCGTTGTGTTTTTTCTGAGAGAGTGGTAGGGTAACGAACAAGAAGAGACCGAGGATGCCGGGGAAGGTGAGGATGAGGCCAATTACGATGCGGATAGCGAAGATGAGAATGAAGACGAGGACGAAAGAGGAATTATCGATCCACTTGACCCAGCCATCGGCTTTGACAACTCGGAGATATACCAGGAGGTTCTAACGGCGATAACAAACAAGATGAGGATGGCACCAACCAATGCTTGTCATGTCGAGGTGCTATGATGCAGCTTTAACATATCCGACGCAACGTGGGAACGTGAGACGATTGTTCGACATTTCTACCCGCATCTCTTTGCTTAGGCCTTAGTGTGTAGGCATTGTATTTCTCTTTTGTTTAAGTGTTGTAATTATTTCAGTGTTGTATGCATATTTTGCGAACTACTTGAAAAAAAAATCTTGTACCAATTATGAGTTGAGATGAAATGAAAACGTTACTGTTAAATCTCTATAAGTAATTTTGCAACCCTGTATTAACTCCATAAGATCCCAAAATATGAGAAATAATCAAGAACTGAAATAATCTACAAGAGCATAACACTCTTTTATTTGTAGGTTGGTTGGTAGACGATCAAATCACCAACAAGCAATCGGACCCATAGACTACGAAGCGTCAGGATTAGCCCAAGTGTTGCGAGAACTAGCCGCTAGCATCAACCATCCTATCGTACGTGACTAAGCATGGTTCTTAGCTGAGATAGGTAGACATCGAGCCTTGACATTCATAGGAGGAACAGAACCTAGGAAGGTAGAAGAGTGGCTGAGGACAGTTAAGAAGTTATTTAATTCAATGGGAGTCTAGGACAAAGCAGACCGCATAGCCTTGGCGGCACACCTACTAGAAGACGAAGTGGAACATCGGTGGTCCTTAATCAACAACACATAGGACGTAGCAGCACTAGCTTGGGACCAGTTTGTGGGCTTGTTCATAGAAAAGTATTTCCCAGCCCCCTTCCGTCAAGGACAAGTTCGTGAGTTCTTGGATCTTAAACAAGGCTCGATGACAGTAACACTGTACGTGAATCGTTTCGAGGAGTTAAGTCGCTTTGCCACAACCCTAGTACCTAATGAGGAATCTAAGGTGCGAAAGATTGAATGGGGCCTTGGGCCATCTGTTCGAACCAGGGTGATTTGCTTGTAGCTCCCTACATACACTCAAGTAGTTCGGGCCGCTTTACTCGCTGAAACCGATCTGGCGGATTCAAGGAAGATTTAGAACCAAAAGAAGGGAAGTACCAGCTCTGGAGGGCCTG
Source organism: Heliamphora pulchella (assembly GCA_032270985.1). Taxonomy (NCBI): domain Eukaryota; kingdom Viridiplantae; phylum Streptophyta; class Magnoliopsida; order Ericales; family Sarraceniaceae; genus Heliamphora; species Heliamphora pulchella. The sequence continues at coordinate 8,126 of JAULJZ010000451.1, forward strand.
TGAGGAGCAACATAGTGTTTATTCCTAAGAAGCCATACTGCTAGGAGTATAAACAAGGGCAATCAAGGAATCCCTCTGCAATATCTGTGGTATGCTTCGAATGTCAACAACCAGGACATAAGAGGACGGATTGTCCACGACTGAAATAGAGGACTTAAAACAACCAACCCCAACAATGGACGTAACCCCAAAATCCATTACCAAGATACCCAAAACCTGTTCAAGTTGCTTGGCCAGCCGTTGACCTATAGAATGGATGGGGAAGGCCACCGCATAACAAAAATCAGAGGCCCTAGGGAGGGTTAAACAATTAGATAAGGAATGGGAACACCAGGAACAACAATAGGAGCTGGCCTATAGGAGGATGCATCTTTGCCCTGCAAGAAGAAGAGGAGGAGGAAGACACCCAGGTCATACAAGGTATATTCATATTGTTTAATGCCTTAGTGAAAGTGCTATATGATTCTGGAGCATCCCATTTATTTATATCTTTAGCCTGTATAAAATCTTTATTCTTGGAACCTGAGGCCCTAGACTAAACCCTAAGCATTATCACACCCTTAGGAAGTCTAGCACGAGTAGATTCCGTTTGTAGAGGGTGTACGTTGCGAGTAACCAATACCCTTATGACTTACGACTTACGAGTAATGGACTTTACCGGGTACGACGTGATTTTGGGAATGGATTGGCTCTCTGGACATCGCGCTATCATAGATTGCCGATCGAAGAAATATGGGCACAGGTAGATGATGGCACTACCGTGCGGATTCAAGGAGAACGAATCGAAATCTTAACCCTGAGTAGTGCAAAGAGCGCGAATCGAGTAACTTTGTAGGAAAATTAACTTGCCTACTTGCTAGTATAAATGTCTCGTCAACCCCTGAGTTACCACGAGTCGTGTGTGAATATGAAGATGTATTCCCAGAAGAACTACTTAGATTACCCCCACACCGTGAGGTCGAGTTTTCAATAGAGCTCCAACCTGGAACTGCACCGATTTTGATTGCAGCACACCAAATGGCTCCCGCCGAGCTAGGAGAGTTAAACGACCAACTTTAAGAATTACTCAGTAAGGGTTTTATCCGTCCAAGTACATCGCCGTGGGGAGCACTAGCATTATTTGCCAAGAAAAAGGATGGAACCTTATGTCTTTGCATCGATTACCATCAGTTGAACAAAGTAACGATCAAGAATCGATACCCTTTACCCCGCATAGACGATCACTTCGACCAACTTCGAGGGTTAGCCTATTTCTCAATTATCTATCTATGCTAAGGCTATCACCAACTCCGAGTTAAAGAGGAAGATATTCCAAAGACAAACTTTATAATGCGATATGGACACTGTGAGTTTGTGGTAATGCCTTTTGGATTGACGAATGCCCCAGGAGTTTTCATGAGTTTGATGAACATACTTTTTCAGCCCTTCCTCGACTAGTTTGTAGTAGTCTTTATAGATGACATCTTGGTATATTCAAGGACTGAGGAAGAACATGAGCAGCATTTAAGGATTATTTTGTAGAAACTAAGGAATTCGCAACTCTATGCGAAGGCAAGCACGTGCAAATTTGGTAACATGAAGTGAAGTTTCTAGGACATGTGGTTTCTAAAGAAGGGATAGTTACGGATCCAGCCAAAGTGGAAGCAATTTTGGATTGGAAGCCACCCGAGAATGTCTTTGAAATTCGTAGTTTCTTGGAATAGCAGGATATTATCGAAGGCTTATCCAAGATTTCTCTAAACTGGTGCGACCAATGATAAGATTAAGACAAAAAGGAGTGAAGTTTAAATGGAGTGATAAGTGTGAGACGATTTTTCAGGAGCTTAAGAAAAGATTGACTAGTGCTCCCATCCTAATCATTCCTGAAAGAGTGATCGGATATACAGTGTATTGCGACGCGTCTAAGAAGGCTATGGATGCGTTCTGATGCAAAACGGTAAGGGAGGAGCCTATGGGTCAAGATAGTTGAAACCTCACGAGCAGAACTATCCTACTCATAACCTGGAGCTTGCAGCCGTGGTATTCACACTAAAGTTATGTAGGCACTATCTTTACGGAGAATAGTTCGAACTATTCTCGGACCATAGAAGTCTAAAGTACCTATTCATCCAGAAAGACCTCAACATGAGACAACGCCGGTGGATGGAATACCTGGAGGACTGTCAGTTCACTTTAGACTATCACCCGGGTAAAGCGAATGTGGTGGCTGACGCCCTTAGTCGGAGGCTAAAGAGCACGTTGGCTGGTATAGCGATAAGAGGAATGGAACATGATGGGAACGCTCAATGAATATTGCCTTCAACTGTCAGAATTGGGAGATGGGAACTATTTTTGTCTAACCGTGGCAACGACAAATCTTCGTTAGCAAATCGTGAATGCCCAAAAGTATGACTAGGAGTCTGAATTTATTCGGAGGCAACTTATCACGGAGGAATTGAAATCAAGTTGGGTAGTCAACAGACATGGACATCTGACATACCTAGGTAGGCTTTTCGTACTGAATGACGAGGATCTATGGAGAGACGTCCTAAAGGAGCATCATCAATCACTCTTTTCGGTTCACCCCGGAGGAACAAAGATGTACCAAGATTTGAAGAGGCACTATTGGTGGATTGGCATGAAAAAGGATGTAGTAAGCTTCGTAGCCAAATGCCTTACATGTCAGCAAGTGAAGGCCGAGCACCAAGGACCAGGAGGAACCCTTCGACCCCTGGAGATACCTCAATGGAAATGGGACCACATCACTATGGACTTTATCTCTGGACTACCAAGGTCACTAGTAGGGCACAACTCTATCTGGGTAATCGTGGATCGTCTCACAAAGTCAGCACATTTCCTACTTGTTCGAACAACCAAAAAATTAGAAAACCTGAGTCGAAAATACGATCAGGAAATCGTTCGTCTTCACGGAGTTTCGTTATCTATCCTATCAGATCAAGACCCGTGTTGCACCTCACGATTTTAGCAAAGCCTACAAGCTACTTTAGGAACAGAGCTTTGTTTCAGCACGGCTTTTCATCCACAAACTGATGGACAATCTAAACGCATAATTCAAACGCTAGAAGACATGCTTTGAAATTGCATTATGGATTTCAAGGGACATTGGGAAAGACACCTACCACTGGTTGAGTTGGCTTACAACAATAGCTACCAGTCTAGTATTGGCATGCTGTCGTATGAAGCTCTTTACGGAAGACTGTCATTTACAATTTTATTGGACTGAAGCAGGAGAGAACGCACTTTTTGGACCAGATCTTATACAAGAGACTACCGAGAAGATCCGACTAATTTAGCAACGATTAGCCACCGCTCAGAGTAGACAAAAGAGCTACGCCAATCAGCGACGAAGACCGCTACAATTTGAAGTAGGAGATCATGTATTCTGAAGATCTAACCACGACGAGGAGTTATACGTTTTGACCGAAAAGGAAATCTAACTCCAAGGTACATTGGACCGTTCGAGATTTTGGTTAAAGTTGGAGAAGTAACATATCGTTTGGCGTTACCACCGCAGCTTGCCAGTGTTCATAACATTTTTCATATGTCGATGTTGACAAAGTACGAACTTGATCCTACTCACATTTTAGATTTGGAGGAACTCCATGTCGATGAGGACGCTACTTTTGAAGAACAACCCGTAAGGATAATCATTCAACGTGACAAGGTTCTTAGAGGAAAGACCATCCTGCTCATTCAAGCAACCTGGGAACGAGAGGAAGCCATGAGGGCATGTCATCCCCAGTTATTCGTAGATTGAGGTACGATACGAAATTTCGGGGTTGAAATTTTTTTTTAAGGGGACAGATTGTAACAACCCAGCTCAGACCCTACTATTAGTGATGGATAGTCTACGAGGCCATAGAGTATGGAGGAGATTCAAAATCCTAACTCAAATCGAAAACCTTAAATTCAGCCCGAAACCCTAAAAAGGTCCAAAACTCAGGCAACAAAACCTTAGCATCCGGAAAGCCTCCCAACATTCTAAATGAAGTAAATATCATGAAATAATGAATTAAAAATAAAAAATTCTCATAAATAGGGTAAAATAATAGTTTTGCCCCTAATATAACAAAAAGTCTTAAAAACTCACATTTTGACACATGAATACCCTAAATCAAGAATTTAAGTATAATTAAGTAGCAAAGGACAATAATATCAAAAATTACAAAAATACCCCTTACTGGCCGACCAAATTGGGAAGTGTGCCAAAAAGTGATTTTTTGATTTATTTTTAGCTTAAAATGATGAGAAATGTACTAAATTAAGCATTATGATGATCCAATACTTTTTGAACAAGTAATATACATAATAATATAGTGTTATAAGTCAACAAAAGCAAACAAATTATTATTAAAGTTCATACACAACAACATAATTTAAAAAGTCATCTATTTAATCAATTGCTATGGAAACTATGATAATATATGGGAATACTATATTTCTCAAAAACATACTAAAATAATAGGTCTCAGCAGGAAAACACACCAAAAAGATACATCAAGTTAATTTTTAATACATTTTTTTGCACAATAGGGGTACGAAAATCAAGAAAGACCCCTTGATTGATGGGAGATTAGATTTTTGTCCCCTAAATTGACCCCTAGCAATATTTATCTTCCCCACGTCTGATTTCTATCCCTCAAAAGTTGAATTAATTCAAATCAAACTCAAGTCTCATTTATTAAAATGAGCAAAAAAGTCCTTTTTTGGTACTTTTTGTCCACCCATGTCCCCTAACCTTTGCCTATTTAAAGGAAGCCAAACACCCTCTTCTCTATATGATAATTTCAGCCAAGTGAGAGAGAGAAACCAGAAACTCTTTGATCTTGAGTGTTAAGGTAAGTTTGAGGAAGAAAAAGGAAGAAATTGAGGATATTTTCGAAAGCTAAGTCTAAATCCATCCTCCACCCTCCTTTGATCTCTCAAAGAAGTAAGTAAAACCTCTAAACTTTATGTTTATGATCCCTCAAAATATCCCAAAACACATCCCTTTAAACACTCTAAGAATCAAAAATCGAAATCAAACCGACAAGGCATCGTAGTTGGAAATTAGGGGCTGTTATGTTTATGGATAATGTTAGATGTTGTTGTATGTTGTTATTTTTGAGTTTGATGACTTCTAAGTGCGCTGGAACCTTGATATTAATGTGTAAAACACAATCATATAAGGAAATAGAACAAAAACTTGACATGACATAAGTAAAAGACTTGGACCCTAAGGGACTTGATTTTTGAGAACATAGATGTTTCTACCCTGAACTTTGGAACGCCATAACTCATTGTAGAAAATTGATCTAAGCATGTTCTTTAAGTCCAAATTTATCATTTTGTGTTATTTTTCATCCAATGTTGCTTTCAACTCATTTCCATAAGTAGAACTCGAGAAATTATAATTTTACCGAAGCGTGTCATTTTCTGTCCAGTCAAAACTACCTACTTAAAAACCCTAGTTTAAAGTAAGATTCGAACGTTGGTATAAATATAAAAGTTGTAGATAACATGTATATCCACCTACCCACCATAAATGAGCACAAAATATTGAGGTGTGATAGGTCAAAACCCTTTTGAAATTCTCTGTTGTGTTTCAACTATCAAGGGACACTTCTGTCACATATTTTTTTGTAGCACAAAACTCTTATTTTTAGTGCCCAATTGAAAATGTGGTCTACATGAACATTGTAGAACAAATTGAAGTACTTGTTACCTAAAAATCAGACCATAAAGGCTCGGCATGAAATCACAAAATTGTTTCAAACGCTCTGTCCAAAACGGGCTCTGCAAGGTTTTGCTGGTTGACAGAACCTATTTTCTAAAATGGCCAAAACGTCTAACTTGTTCCAAATATCCACCATTAGCTCTAAACATGAAACTTGTAGGGAACATGTTGAACTAGAACATACTAAAAAAATGGGCTCATTTGGACTTAATATGATACCCCAAATCCGAGACCAATAGAAGTATGTTTTTGGTAAAATCTTGAGAAAAGTGCTAAATCATTTTTTCTTAGGATGTTTTGTTCACTCTTTTGCCTTAGGTTTTGACCATGGTGTTAAACGTGAGAGTTGTTGAAAATATTTTTATCTAAATGGTATTTAAAAATCATAACTTGATTCCAAGTCTAGATACCCCAAAACCTTGTCGGCCTTTTAATTTAATACTTGATTTTTGGCCTTAAAAGTTGTTAAGCATGATTTGAGTATCCTTTGTTATAAGACCCGCATCTTTGTATGATGATTGATTTGAATTAGTTGATTATTGTTTCTAAGTGAATGCATGATGATTTAGAACTCATACGATCATGTTGAGTCATATCTTGAGAATTATAGCTTGTGATTCACATACTTGTGCCTTATGCTTGCACATTGTACCATGAATTTTGCCATGCTGGTGATGCCATACTGTAGACGGTTGTATTTGAGATCCATGCCATACATCATTGACATTGTCACTTGCATCGTGCCATATGGAGTCCATCTGTGCAAACTGTTGTTGGGATGGGCTGTATTGCGATTGTCTTTCTTGATTATAAGTTTAGGGCGTCCCGGGTTGTCATTTTTTTTAAAAATATTTTGGGATGTATTCACTTGTACACCCTTGGTGCGTCCTCGGTATTACAGATTTGGTTTGTACACTGTTTGAAATGGTTTATAGATATTATTGGGGACCATGGGTTCATAGCTCGCATTTTGATTTCGGTAGCTTGAACTTTTTGGTTGACGCCGGTGAAGACATCACGAGTCTTAAGGTGAGACAAACCGCTTGATCTATGAGGGCAGTAACAATAAGTCCCTAAGGCAATGAGAATAAGTCCTGAGGTAATGATAATAAGTCTGGAAGCAATGATAATGATTCTCTGCGGGCAGTGATAATAAGTCCTAAAGTGGTGCGGACTCCACGTCGTTGCGCCATTGAGTAAAGCAGCTGTGGCATGAAGCCAGGTGAAGCGGTTACTATTAGCAACGAGGTGCAATGATGCCTTTGGTGATCAAATACCCATGAAAGTCTACTCTGGTAATTCCCGGCGTGGAATCCCTGTTATAATCTGGGTGCATATTGAGTTTGGCATTTGTATTACATACATGGCATCTCATATGTACATGTTTATTGATTTATCTACTATTCTGTCATAAATTTATCTGTCTCCTTGACTATAAACTATACTGGATGTTATATGGTATGTGTTGTGGTGAATTTTATGCCGTGAGATTATTTAGAAAGTTAGAGTGTTTTGCTTCTGCGCGTTGGCTCATAGCATTTGTGTCATAGGTAAGTTAGAGTGTTTTGCTTCTGCGCGTTGGCTCATAGCATTTGTGTCATAGGTGAGGAGAAGTTATTGGAGGAAGTCACCCCCTAGGGTGAAGAAGCGTTCGAAGAATAGGGTGAGTTCCAAGAGCACATGGATCCCGCTGATACATTCTGAAGAGTCAAAATCTCTGCTTTTGTTCTTATATTAAGTTTTTCCCGTGCTTAGCAAATTTTTTTTGAAATTTCTTGGTGAAATTGTAATAGTTATGTAATTTTAAATGGTTCAGAACTCGTTTATGTTGTAATAACTATCGTATCTAAATATGAATGTATGGCTAGTATATCCCTATATTTATATTTATGCTTGTCCCGACGTGCCCGGAGGACGAGAAGTCACAGTTGGTATCAAAGTTTAGGTATAGTGAACCTTCAGGCATTGAGTTATGGGAGACCACGAGTTCTGTAGCATAGATTCTCTGTAGAAAGTCTATATTATTAACTTATCACTTATAATTTTAACAATTTAAAATCCTTACCTTAAGTTTCTCTTCCTAGTAGAATGGCATCTAACGCCGAACCAGCAAGAGAACCCGAACCAGCAAGAGAACCTTGGCAGGCGCAGGAACCAGAGGATTCAACTCCAGAAGAAGACTCGAAAGAAGTGCCTGTCGAAGAACAAGAACCAATTGAAGCTGTACCCTTAGCGTGGTGTTTTTTCTAGGAGAGTGGCAGTGTAACGAAGAAGGAGAGGCCGAGGAAGCCGGGGAAGGCGAGGATGAGGCCAATTACGATGCGGATAGCGAAGATGAAGATGAAGATGAGAATGAAGATGAGGAAGAAAGAGGAATTATCGATCCACTTGACCCAGCCATCGACTTTGACAACTCGGAGATATACCAGGAGGTTCTAATGGCGATAACCAACAAGATGAGGATGGGACCCACCAATGCTTGTCATGTCGAGGTGCTATGGTGCAGCTTTAACATGTACGACGCAACGTGGGAACGTGAGGCGATTGTTCGACATTTCTACCCGCATCTCTTTGCTTAGGCCTTAGTGTGTAGGCGTTGTATTTTTCTTTTGTTTAAGTGTTGTAATTCTTTGAGTGTTGTACGCATATTTTGCGATCTACTTGAAAAAAAAATATTGTACCAGTTATGAATTGAGATGAAATGAAAACGTTACTGTTAAATCTCTATAAGTAATTTTGCAACCCTGTATTAACTCCATAAGATCTCAAAATATGAGAAATAATCAAAAACTGAAATAATCTACAAGAGCATAACACTCTTTTATTTTTAGGATGGTTGGTAGACGACCAAATCACCAACAAGCTATCGGACCCATTGACCGCGAAGTGTTAGGATTAGCCCAAGTGTTGCGAGAACTAGCCGCTAGCATCAACCATCCTATCGTATGTGACTGAGCGTGGTTCTTATCTGAGATGGGTAGACAGCGAGCCTTGACATTCATAGGAGGAACATAACCTAGGAAGACAGAAGAGTGACTGAGGACGGTTAAGAAGTTATTTAATTCTACGGGAGTCTAGGACGAAGCAGACCGCGTAGCCTTGGCGGCACACCTACAAGAAGGCGAAGTGGATCATTGGTGGTCCTTAATCAACAACACATAGGACGTAGCAGCTCTAGCTTGTGACCAGTTTGTGGGCTTGCTCATAGAAAAGTATTTCCCAGCCCCCATCCGTCAAGGACAAGTTCGTGAGTTCTTGGATCTTAAACAAGGCTCGATGACAGTAACGCAGTACGTGAATCATTTCGAGGAGTTAAGTCGCTTTTCCGCAACCCTAGTACCTAATGAGGAATCTAAGGCGCGAAAGATTGAATGGGCCTTGGGCCATCTGTTCGAACCAGGGTGATTTGCTTGTAGCTCCCTACATACACTCAAGTAGTTCGGGCCGCTTTACTCGCTGAAACCGATCTGGCGGATTCAAGGAAGATTTAGAACCAAAAGAAGGGAAGTACCAGCTCTGGAGGGCCTGTGAGGAGCAACATAGTGTTTATTCCTAAGAAGCCATACTGCTAGGAGTATAAACAAGGGCAATCAAGGAATCCCTCTGCAATATCTGTGGTATGCTTCGAATGTCAACAACCAGGACATAAGAGGACGGATTGTCCACGACTGAAATAGAGAAATTAAAACAACCAACCCCAACAATGGAGGTAACCCCAGAATCCATTACCGAGATACCCAAAACCTGTTCAAGTTGCTAGGTCAGCAGTTACCCCATAGAATGGAAGGGGAAGCCCACCGCATAACGAAAATCAGAGGCCCTAGGGAGGTTCAAACAATTAGATAAGGAATGAGAACACCAGGAACAACAATAGGAACTGGCCTATAGGAGGATGCATCTTTGCCCTGCAAGAAGAAGAGGAGGAGGAAGACACCTTGGTCATACAAGGTATATTCGTATTGTTTAATACCATAGTGAAAGTGCTATTTGATTCTGGAGCATCCCATTTATTTATATCTTTAACCTGCATGAAATCTTTATTCTTGGAACCTGAGGCCCTAGACCAAACCCTAGGCATTATCACACCCTTAGGAAGTCTAGCACAAGTAGATTCCGTTTGTAGAGGGTGTACGTTGCGAGTAACCAATAGCCTTATGACTTGCGACTTACAAGTAATGGACTTTAATGGGTACGACGTGATTCGAGGAATGAATTGGCTCTCTAGACATCGCGCTATCATAGATTGCCGATCGAAGAAATATGGGCACAAGCAGATGATGGCACTACCGTGCGGATTCAAGGAGAACGAAGCGAAATCTTAACCCCGAGTAGTGCAAAAGAGCGCAAATCGAATAACTTTGTAGGAATATTAACGTGCCTGCTTGCTAGTATAAATGTCTCGTCAACCCCTGAGTTACTATGAGTCGTGTGTGAATATGAAGATGTATTTCCAGAACAACTACTTAGATTACCCCCACACCGTGAGGTCGAGTTTTCAATAGAGCTCCAACCTGGAACTGCACCGATTTTGATTGCAGCACACCAAATGGCTCCCGCCGAGCTAGGAGAGTTAAACGACCAACTTTAAGAATTACTCAGTAAGGGTTTTATCCGTCCAAGTACATCGCCGTGGGGAGCACTAGCATTATTTGCCAAGAAAAAGGATGGAACCTTATGTCTTTGCATCGATTACCGTCAGTTGAACAAAGTAACGATCAAGAATCGATACCCTTTACCCCGCATAGACGATCTCTTCAACCAACTTCGAGGGTTAGCCTGTTTCTCAATGATCGATCTATGCTCAGGCTATCACCAACTCCGAGTTAAAGAGGAAGATATTCCAAAGAAAAACTTTATAATGCGATATGGACAGTGTGAGTTTGTGGTTATGCCATTTGGATTGACGAATGCCCCAGGAGTTTTCATGAGTTTGATGGACATACTTTTTCAGCCCTTCCTCGACTAGTTTGTAGTAGTCTTTATAGACAACATTTTGGTATATTCAAGGACTGAGGAAGGACATGAGCAGCATTTAAGGATTATTTTGTAGAAACTAAGGGATTCGCAACTTTATGCGAAGGCAAGCAGCACGTGCGCATTTTGGTTACATGAAGTGAAGTTTCTAGGACATGTGGTTTCTAAAGAAGAGATAGTTATGGATCCAGCCAAAGTGGAAGCTATTTTGGATTGGAAGACACCCGAGAACGTCTTTGAAATTCGTAGTTTCCTGGAATAGCTGGATATTATCGAAGGTTTATCCAAGATTTCTCTAAACTGGTGCGACCAATGACAAGATTAAGACAGAAAGGAGTGAAGTTTTAATGGAATGATAAGTGTGAGACGATTTTTCAGGAGCTTAAGAAAAGATTGACTAGTGCTCCCATCCTAATCATACCTGAAAGAAATGTCGGATATACAGTGTATTGCGACGCGCCGAAAGAAGGCTATGGATGCGTTCTGATGCAAAATGGTAAGGTAGGAGCCTATGGGTCAAGATAGTTGAAACCTCACGAGCGGAACTATCCTGCTCATAAGGACCTTAACACGAGACAATGCCGGTGGATGGAATACCTGGAGGACTATCAGTTCACTTTAGACTATCACCCGGGTAAAGCGAATGTGGTGGCTAACTCCCTTAGTTGGAGGATAAAGAGCACGGTGGCTGGTATAGCGATAAGAGAATGGAACATGATGGGAACGCTCAACGAATATTGCCTTCAACTGTCAGAATTGGGAGATGGAAACTATTTTTGTCTAACCGTGGCAACGACAAATCTTAGTTAGCAAATCGTGAATGCCCAAAAGTATGACTAGGAGTCTGAATTTATTCGGTGGCATCTTATCACGAAGGAATTGAAACCAAGTTGGGTAGTCAACAAACATGGACATCTGACATACCTAGGTAGGCTTTTCGTACCGAATGATGAGGATCTAAAGAGAGACATCCTAAAGGAGCATCATCAATCACTCTTTTCGGTTCACCTCGGAGGAACAAATATGTACCAAGATTTGAAGAGGCACTATTGGTGGAATGGCATGAAAAAGGATGTAGCAAGCTTTGTAGCCAAATGCCTTACATGTCAGCAAGTGAAGGCCGAGCACCAAAGACCAGGAGGAACCCTTCAACCCCTGGAGATACCTCAATGGAAATGGGACCACATCACTATGGACATTATCTCTGGACTACCAAGGTCACTAGCAGGACACAACTCTATCTGGGTAATCGTGGATCATCTCACAAAGTCAGCACATTTCCTACCTGTTCGAACAACGAAAAAATTAGAAAACTTGAGTCAAAAATACGATCGGGAAATCGTTCGTCTTCATGGAGTTTCGTTATCTGTCCTATCAGATCAAGACCCGTGTTGCACCTCACGATTTTACCAAAGCCTACAAGCTACTTTAGGAACAGAGCTTTGTTTCAGCACGGCTTTTCATCCACAAACTGATGGACAATCTAAACGCATAATTCAAACGCTAGAAGACATGCTTTGTAATTGCATCATGGAATTCAAGGGACATTGGGAAAACCACCTACCATTGGTTGAGTGCTTAAAACTATAGTTACCAGTCTAGTATTGGCATGTTGTCGTATGAAGCTCTTCACGGAAGACTGTGTCATTTACAATTTTATTGGACTGAAGCAGGAGAGAACGCATTTTTTGGACCAGATCTTATACAAGAGACTACCGAGAAGATCCGACTAATTTAGCAACGATTAGCCACCGCTTAGAGTAGACAAAAGAGCTACGCCAATCAGCGACGAAGACCGCTACAATTTGAAGTAGGAGATCATGTATTTCTGAAGATCTATCCACGACAAAGAGTTATACGTTTTGACCGAAAAGGAAAGCTAACTCCAAGGTACATTTGACCGTTTGAGATTTTGGCTAAAGTTGGAGAGTAACATATCGTTAGGCGTTACCACCGCAGCTTGCCAGTGTTCATAACATTTTTCATATGTCGATGTTGACAATGTACGAACTTGATCCTATTCACATTTTAGATTGGGAGGAACTCCATGTCGATGAGCATGCTACTTTTGAAGAACAACCCATAAGGATAATCAATCAACGTGAGAAGGTTCTTATAGGAAAAACCATCCTGCTCGTTCAAGTTCTTTGGAATCACAATAGAATTGAATAATCAACCTGGAAACGAGAGGAAGCTATGAGGGCAAGTCATCCCCAGTTATTCGTAGATTGTAGCAACCCTGCTCAGACCTTACTATTAGTGACGGATAGTCTACGAGGCCATAGAGTATGGAGGAGGTTCAAAATCCTAACTCGAATCGAAAATCTTAAATTCGGCCCGAAACCCTAAAATGGTCCAATACTCAGGCAACAAAACCTTAGCACCCCGAAAAGCCTCCCAACATTCTAAATGAAGTAAATATCATGAAATAATGAATTAAAAATAAAAAATCCTCATAAATCGGGTAAAATAACTGTTTTGCCCATAATACAGCAAAAAGTCTTAAAGACTCGCATTTTGACACATGAATACTCTAAATAAAGAATTTAAGTACAATTAAGAAGCAAAGGACAATAACATCAAAAATTACAAAAATACCCCTTAGTGGCCGACCAAATTGGGAAGTGTGCCAAAAAGTTATTTTTTGATTTATTTTTAGCTTAAAATGGTGAGAAATGTATTAAATTAAGTATTATGAATCCAATACTTTTTGAACAAGTAATATACAAAATAATATAGTGTTATAGGTCAAGAAAGCAAACAAATCATTATTGAAACTCATACACAATAAAATAAGTCAAAAAGTCATATATTGCCAAAATAGTATAATTTGACTTAAAAGACATCATCTATTTAATCAATTACTATGGAAACTATAATAACACGTGAGAATATTATATTTCTCATAAACATACTAAAATAATAGGTCTCAGTAAGAAAAGATATAAAAAAAAATACATCAAATTAACCTTTAATGCATTTTCTTGCACAATAGGGGCACAAAAATTGAGAAAAACCCCTTGATTGATGGGAAATCAGATTTTTTTCCTCCAAACTGACCCCTAGCTATATTTGTCTTCCCCATGTCTGATTTCTAGCTCTCAAAAGTTGAATCAATTCAAATAAAACTCAAGTCTCATTTATTAAAATGAAGAAAAAAGTCTTTTTTTGGTACTTTTTGTCCCTCGATGTCCCCTAGCCTTTGCCTATATAAAGGAAGCCAAACACCCTGTTCCCTATATGATATTTTCAGCCAAGTGTGGGAGAGAAATCAGAAACTCTTTGATCTTGAGTGTTAAGGTGTGTTTGAGGAAGAAAAAGGAAGAAAAAGAAAGAAATCGAGGAGATTTTCGAATGCTAATTCCAAATCCATCCTCCACCCTCCTTCGATCTCTCAAACAAGTAAGTAAAACTTCTAAACCTTATGTCTAGGATCCCTAAAAATATCCGCCAACACATTCCGTTAAACACTCTAAGAATCAAGAGCCGAAGTCAAACCGAAAATGCGTCGTAGTTGAAAATTAGAGGCTGTTATATTTATGGATGATAAGAGATGTTGTTGTATGTTGTTACCATTGATTTTGATGACTTCTAAGTGTACTGGAGCCTTGATATTAATGTCTAAAACGTAAGCATGCAAGGACATGGAACAAAAACTTGACATGACATAAGTATAAGACTTGGACCCTAAGAGACTTGATTTTTGAGAACATAGATGTTTCTGCCCTGAACTTTGGAAAGCCATAACTCAATGTAGAAAATTGATTTAAGCATGTTCTTTATGTTCAAATTTATCTTTTTGTGTCATCATTCATCCAAAGTTGGTTTCAACCGATTTTCATAAGTAGAACTCGAGAAATTGCAATTTTACCAAAATGTGTCATTTTCTGATCAGTCAACACTACGTACTTGGAAAGCTTAGCTTAAAGTGAGATCCGAACTTTTGTCAAAACCTGAAAGTTGTAGATAACATGTTCATCTATCTACCCACCTCAAATGAGTGCAAAATATTGAGTTTGGGTAGGTTAAAACTCCTTTGAAAGTCTCTATTGAGTTTCAGCCCTCAAGGAACACATCTGTCACATATTTTTTTGTAGCTCGAAATTCCTATTTTTAGTGATGTATTCCCAAAGTGGTCTACATGAATATTGTGGCTAATATTGTGAAGTACTTTTTTCCCAAAATGCTGACCAAAAGCCTTGGGATGATACACCAAAACCTTTTCAAATCCTCTATCCAAAACCTGCTCTACTGAGTTTTGATGGCTAACAGAACCTATTTTTAAAATGGCCAACAAGTCTAACTTGTTCCAAACAACTTCCATTAGCTCTAAACATAAAACATGTAGGGGACAGGTTTAACTAGAACATACTCCAAAATGGGTTCATTTGGACTTAATATGATACCCCAAAGCCGAGACCCATAGAAGCATATTTTTGACAAAATCTTGATAAAAGTGCTGAACCGTTTTTGCTTATGATATTTTGTTCACCTTTTTGCCATAGGTTTTGGCCTTAGTGTTAAACATGAGAGTTGTAGAAAATATTTTTATCTAAATGGTGTTTAAAAATGATAACTTGATTCCAAATCTAGATACCCCTAAACCTTGTCGACCCTTTTAATTTAATATTTGATTTTTGGCCTTAAAATTTGCTAAGCCTGATCTGAGTACCCTTTGCTATGAGACCCGCGTCTTTTTATGATGATTGATTTAAATTAGTTGATTAGTATTTCAAAGTGAATGTATGATGATTTAGAACTCATGCAATCATGCTGAATCATATTTTGAGAATTGTAGCTTGTGATTCACATACTTGTACCTTATGCTTGCACATTGTACCATGAATCTTGTTATGCTAGTTGATGCCATGCTGTAAACGGTTGTATTTGAGATCCATACCATACATCACTGACATTGTCACTTGCATCTTGGCATATTAGAGTCCATCTGTGCAAACTGTTGTTGGGATGGCTGTATTGAGATTGTCTTTCTAGATTATAAGTCTAGGGCGTCTAGGGTTGCCATTTGTTTTGAAATTGTTTTGTGATGTATTCCCCTTGTACACCCTGGGTGCGTCCCTAGTGTTTGAAATAGTTTATGGATACTGTTGGGCATCATGGGTTCGTCGCTATCATTCTGATTTCGATAGCTTGGACTTTTGGGTTGACACCGGTGAAAGCATCACGAGTCTTAAGGTGGGGCAAACCGCTTGATATATGAGGGCAGTGACAATAAGTCCCTGAGGAAATGACAATAAGTCCTGAGGTAATGACAATAAGTCCTGAAGCAACGATAATGATTCTCTGCGGGTAGTGACAATAAGTTCCAAAGTGGTGCGACCCCACGCCGTTGAGTAAAACAGCTGTGGCATGAAGCCATGCGATGTGGTTACTATTCGCAACGAGGCGTGATGAAAGCTTCGGTGATCAAATACCCTTGAAAGACTACTATGGTGATTCCCGACGAGGAATCTCTGTTATAATCTAGGTGCATATTGATTGAGCATCTGCATTACATACACGGCATCTCATATGCACATGTTTATTGACATATCTGCTATCTTGTCATAAATTTGTCTATCTCCTTGACTATAAACTGTACTGGGTGTTATATGGTATATGTTGTGGTAAATTTTGTGCCATGAGATTGGTTAGAAAGTTAGAGTGTTTTGCTTCTAAACCTTGGCTCATGGCATTCGTGCCACAGGTGAGGGGGAATTCTTGGAGGAAGTCATCCTCGAGGGGGAAGAAGAGTTAAAAGAATAGGGTAAGTTCCAAGAGCACATGGATCCCGCTGATACATTCTGATGAGTCAAGATCTCTACTTTTGTTCTTATATTTAGTTTTTCCCGTGCTTAGCGAAATTTTTTTGTGAAACTATAATAGTTATGTAATTTTGAATGGTTCAGAACTCATTTTTGATGTAATAACTATCGTATGTAAATATGAATGTATGACTAGTATATCCCTACTTTTATATTTATGTATGTCCCAACGTACCCGGAGGACAAGGCGTCACAACCAAGAACGCCACACAGGCTATACACGCTAGCTTGGAAGTTGTGCCAAAAAGTAGCGTTTTCCTTTTTTTAAGCTTAAAAAGATGATAAAGTGTCCAATCAATCATTATGATGATCCAATACTTGTTGAACAAGTAATATACATAATAATATGGTATTATATCCTAACAAAAGCAAACAACCCATTATTAAAGTTCGTACATAATAAAATACGTTAAAAAGCCATATATTGTCAAACTAGCTTAATTTGACTTAAAATTATGATATTCCTTGCAAATACTAAAATTATTATAATCATACTAAAATAATAAGTTTTAGTAGAAAAAAACACCAAAAAGATAAATTAAATTAATTTTTTAAGCATTTTCTTGCACAAAATGACACGAAAATCATGATAAAACCTCAAGATTGATTGAGATCAGATTTTTGTCTCCCAAACTAACCCCCAGCCAAATTCCCTACCACCAAATCTGATATATATATATATATTTCAAAACTTGCACCATGTCTTATCACCCATGTGAAGGAGAAGAGAAAGGACTTAAAATTAAATCATTGTGTTCCCTAAACTTTTTTCTATATAACCTTCCATTCTACCACCCTTTGAGCCCTCAATCAAGTAAGTAAAATCTCGGAACCTTATGTCTAATATCACCTAAAATATCTCTCAACTCATCTCTTTAAACACTTCAAAAATCAAGAACCGAAAACGAACCGAAAACAAACCGAAAAGGCATTATAGTTAAGAAATAAGGGGCTGTTATGTTTTTTAATGGTATGAAATGTGGTTGTATGTTATTATTTTTTAGTTTGATGACTTAAAAGTGTTTTAAAACCTTGATATTCATGTCTAAAACACAAGCATGTAAAGAAATAGAACAAAACCTTGACATATCATAAGTAGGAGACTTGAACATATACGGATTTGATTTTTAAGAACTTTAATGTTTCTGCCCTGATCTTTGGAACTCCACAACTCAACGTAAAAAATTGACCTAAGCATGTTCTTATTTTCAAAATTATCTTTTGATGTTATCTTTCATTTAAAGTTGGTTTCAACTCATTTGACTGAGTAGAACTCGAAATATTGCAATTCAATCAAAGTGTGTCATTTTTAGACCAGTCGACAATTCCGACCTAAAAATCATAGTTTACAATGAGATCCGAGCTTTGGCCAAAATACTGAGATTTGATAGGTCAAAACCCTATTGAAACTCTCTATTGTTGTTCAACCATTAAAAGACACTTCTGTCACATATTTTTGTATATCCAAAAATACCTATTTTTAGTGACCTATTTCAAAAGTGGTATACATGAACATTGTAGGTAACATGTTAAACTACTTTTTGTCCAAAAATAAGACATATATACCTCAAAAAAGTTCCTCATGTCAGGGTTCGTATACTAAAAATCATGTTTTTAGTATTTAATTTTATTTTAATAAAATTAATTTTCTATTTTATGAGAATTTTTATGAGCAATAGATGTGTATCATTTCCTTAATGATATGCATGGATGTCCGATATTGTAGATAGTATTTAATCTGATGTGTAGAGTACGGTTTACACATAGAAGATCAAATTTTAGGTTTTTACAGAATATAAATTTTATGTTCATAGTTTAGATAGAAATGGACATACCATCGGTACGACTGTAACACAGAGTTTTAATAGGTCTGTCTTGTTTACGGGTAATAGATAATAGTATCGTCTATTATTCTGACTCTCTGTGCCAGTACACTTTGTGTGTATTGAACGGGACATTTTGGGTAATTAATTTTATACTGACTATATAAATTAATTCACACCCCAAGGTTATTATGAATAGTGCTTATCCTCTTAATCTTGAAATAATTATTGATTTGCATATATTTAATATTCGTTGTTTCGATTCATTAGAGGATTCGATCTTATATGGGTCTATATTTTTGGTGAGTTTGATAGCGGTATTATTTATATGGCAAATATTAATTATTGATGGAATCCACGTCCTGAAAGATCAAGATTAACGATACCCCCTTAAGGATGCTTATAAGTTTTGACCGAGCCAAACCCTATAAGTGGATTTGATTACACGGCGGTCAAACAAGCTAAGCGGAAGAGCTTAAATAATATCAAGATGCCGATTAAATTAAATTGGTAGGTATCGGGAATCTTAACGTGAGGAAAAATAGTAAACATTTAATAATATGAATCCAATGCAAGAAGGTCTTGAGATATTGGTCAAAGTGCAATTATAGTTCTTTAGTGATCTGAACTGTAATTTAGTATTTTATGAAAATTGCAGAAATCACTGCGTCTTTCCATAATAGCAGAAACTGCTGGTATTCTACTGGAAGTCTTACTCATAATTACTTCACAGGTCCTTGTTGTAATTCTATATATATGTGGGTAGGCTGAATCGGTTTTATATCATTGATATATCATATTTTGTCTTTCAAGACTAAAATATATCTGGGTTCTGCCGGTACGAGTTCTCGATAGTCCGTAGCCCACACTACGTTTGAGAATCGCATACGGGAATACGATAAAAAATCTAATAGGAGTTTTAACTTAGAATCAAATCGTTGTTGAAGAATTGATCGACAAAAGTTATTCTTCTTAATTAACTTTTGTTGTACTGATTTTATTTGGATCGTTTGTCGTCAATATTATTATTTGGAGTCCGTTTCGGCGTTTGCTAGTCTAGTTAATTTTTTATCGAAAATCGTTAACAAAAATAATGATCTTCGCAGTTTTGCCTCCAACAATTAGTATCAGAGCCGTTTTGTTTTTTGTTTTCGATTATTGGGACCGGGTAGTTTTAGAACTGTTGCTAACTTTATTTTGTAGGCGTTCTAATCCCATTTTTATGATCATCATTTATTTCTATATTTGATTGAATGCGTGTATGATGATTTAATTTTTTATTTACAGGGGTTGACCGTGATAGATTAATGTTTTAGATCGAACGTGAGCCTATGGGACATAGGTTTCGATGTAAAATATTTTATGTTATTTAAGTTTTTTTTTAGTTTAGTAGAAAGAAAATAAGAACAAGTATAGAAGAACGAAGGCAGCATCAACCGGCGGTGGTTTTGACGGTTTTTAGCTACGGTTTTTGGTTGCTTGACAGTTTTTTTTACGTTTTTTTTTCTGGATAAAATAAAATAAAATAAAAATAACAGTGCAGCGATTTTTTGGTGCTGCAGTTTTTTTTTCAAAGCAAAGCAGTTTTTTTTTTTGCAAACAGCAGCACTCTTTAAGTAGCCAAAACGGAAGCCAAATGCTACCTAAGGGTGCAGCGGTTCGGACGCAATCAGAGGGCTGGGGCGGCACTGGTTTTCTGGATTGCAAGCAACCAAGAAAGAAAGAAAAGAAAAAGAGAAGAAAAAGAGGCGCCAGCACACATTGTCCCAAAC
Source organism: Heliamphora pulchella (assembly GCA_032270985.1). Lineage (NCBI taxonomy): Eukaryota > Viridiplantae > Streptophyta > Magnoliopsida > Ericales > Sarraceniaceae > Heliamphora > Heliamphora pulchella. The sequence continues at coordinate 28,236 of JAULJZ010000451.1, forward strand.
AAGGCCCAGGCGCAAGCAACAGTCGGTTTTCAAAACTGTAGCAACTTCAGTCCCGAACTGAAGCAAAGCAAGCGCAAGTTTCCAAACAAAACAATAGTGGCGCAGCAAGCTTGCAATTTCCAAACACACAAACAGCGCCGGTAATTGGCTACTATTTTAGGGGCAGCACCGGATTCCAACTAAATAGTGGCACTGTTTTCAAATCAGGAAGCACAAGAATCCATGCAAATTTCCAACGTTGTAGCTGGCAGCACCGGCTGTTATTCTTTGATTATGATTGAGAAGATATATTCGAACAGAAAGACTAAAAAGCTTATCTATTAACAGGAGACTGAAACTCTTTAGAGTTTCAATTCGATTAAAAAATTGGGATATATTTATATTACATTTAATTTATTTATTTTATATATTAACTACGTGAATGATAAATATTAGTTTTATTTATCCTGTTAATTTAATTAATTTGAATATTCGATTTTAATTAAAATATTTTGTAATGAAAAATAAAATTAAGTTTTTTTAATTAATTAATTTTAATTAAATGAAAATTTTTTAGATATTTTATTTTTTTACAAAATATCACGTTTAAGATGATTTTTCATAAAATCAGATATCTTAGAAAAACGTGAGAATTAATTTTAAATTTTAAATTAATTAAATAAAAATATATTTAATCGAAATAAATTATTATTTTTCAAAAAATGTGAAACAAAAAATAAAATAAATAAATACCATTAATCACTACCTTACTTGAAAAGCAAAAGAAAAAAATTGTACATTTATTAAATTTTATTTGTTACGCATTTAAACACGAAAGATAGTTTGATAAATCAGAATCTTTGAAATTGTGTACATAGAAAGATATTTGATTCTTTCAGATCGTATAACTTTCAAAATTAACAAATTTATTTTAATTAAACAGATTTTTATAACCCTAAAAAGTGTTTTAAAAATCTAAGTGGAAGAAAAAATTTATTCACAGATAAATCCCGCGGTCTCCATCACCAGTTTGTAGGCGATGCAATTAAACCCTGCGTGTTGGTAGTAAGGCCTTTCTCGCCATCGGACAGATTAATTGTGGTATCGCCAATACAAACCTCTTTTAGGGATTATTCTGGATAATTGTTAGTGTGGATCACTTCTCGTTTTGAAGGGTTCATTACGAAGCGATTGATTTGAGATTAGGTAGTAGTTAACACTTAGCTGTATATAATAGTATCTTCTCTATCTGAGTCACTGCTATTATATAATGGACTGAAACTATGTCAGCTATTTAATTTTACTTGGTATGGTCAGTTGTTTAGATAGTAAAATTAAAAGGAATTGGCCTGTCTAGTCTTATGGTGGATAGTAGACGTCCACCCATCGTGGCATGCTATTCTCAGGTTACTAGGCTGCCGGCGAATTTATTTTTAAAATGGTAGAGGGAACCAAATTAAAATGAATTCAAAGTTTTGCTCATCATAATTAATGGTAATTTAATTATGTGATTTTCAGGATTAAAATAGGTTTCAACCCACTCGCTTCAATACTCAAAGCAAACAAACTTATGAGACCAAATTTTGTTGGCTGGAAAAGTAACTTGGATATAGTTTTAACTACAAATGGTATTTCTTCAATACCATGAAATGTGTTTATTTCTGAAAAAGGTTATTACTTTGGGCCGAAAGGCAACAAAAAGAAAAAGGTTTAGAAACAGAAAATCACAGTTTCCAGGGTAGTTAATGGGTCACGGACTGGTGTGAAAAAGTCGAAAGGCAGATATTTTCACTGCAACCAGACCCGGCACTAGAAAAGCTATGTCCAGTATTTCTCAGAAAGCAAAAAACAAACTGGGTAATTTCTGTTCACTAGTTGTGAAAGCATGTTTAGCGGTGTTATCTATCGGTACTTGATGTGTAGATACGGGAGCCACTAATCACGTCTACAATTCATTGCAGGGGTTTTAGGAACCTGACAACTTAGTGATGGGGAGATTTACCTGCATATGCCCAATAATACAAAGGTAACGGCAGTTCCAGTAGGAGATGTCACTCTTAATTTTGGTAGAGATTGAGTTTTACTATTGAAAGATTATCTTTATGCACCTTCTATTAGATGAAACTTAGTTTTTATTTCTGAATTGGCTAAAGACGGATATTTGGTTTATTTTAATAACTCTGTGATTACTAAGGTTAATAAATGAGTTATCTGTTCTGGTACATTGGTGGATAATCTTTATATTATTACTCCAATCTCTCCTACACTGCAACTGAATGAAACGAATAAAACATCTACTTTACTATATAAGAGAAAGTTTTATTTTTTAATGAACCAAACGTTTATTTGGCACTTACGCTTATGTCATATTGATCGAAAAAGAATAAACAGACTGATAGTAGATAAACCGTTGAGTTCATTGGAAGTGGAGGCACTTCCAGTCTGTGAATCTTACTTAGAGGGTAAAATGATAAGAGGCCCTTTTCGGCCAAAGGCTATAGAGCAAAAGAACCATTGGAGCTGGTTCATTCTAATGTATGTGGTCCTATGATAATCCGGGCTAGAGGTGGTTTTGAGTACTTCTTCAGTTTCATTGATGACTACTCAAGGTATGGATATATTTACCTGATGCATCGTAAGTTTGAGTGCTTTGAGAAATTCAAAGAATTTAAGGCGGAACCGAAGAAGCGTCTAGGTAAAAGTATCAAATCACTACAATCCGACCGTGGTGGGGAATACCTTTTTGGAGAGTTTAAGGACTACTTGTCATCAGAGAAAATTACATCCCAATTGACTGCATCTAGCACTCCACAGCAGAATGGTGTAGCAAAAAGAATGAATAGGACTCTTATGAAAATGGTAAGATCAATGATGAGTTATTCAAGTTTACCCGATTCCTTTTGGGGACTTACTTTAGAGACAATAGCTTACATTCTGTACTTGGTACCTTCTAAGTCAGTACCTTCTACTCTCACAGAATTGTGGGCCGGACGTAAGTCTAGTCTGAAATACATTCGATTTTGGGGTGTCCAGCATCTGTACTGAAAGGAATCATGGGTAAGTTAGAACCGAGGACGGATGTTTGTTTCTTTGTGGGGTTTCCCAAGGAAACGAATGGTGGTCTTTTTATAATTATAAGGATCAGAAGGTCATTTTTAGCACCAATGCCCGATTCTTAAAAAATGATTATATTATGGATCACAGGCCCAATAGCAAAATTATTCTAGAAGAACTTAGAGGAAATACTAGTAGAACGGAAAAAAAATCACAAGTCACTGATATTCCATTACCTCGTCGTAGTGGGAGGATTATCGGAACAGGTACAAATCAAGAACAAGGTGCTGATGCACAGGGTTTAGATTCTACATCTGTTACTACTAGTATACAGACACAGGTAGTACCTCGTCGTAGTGGGAGGGTTGTTCATAAACCTGATCGGTATATGTTCTTGGGAGATTCGTTTGATAAGATCCCGACAGAACTAGATACCAAACCCTATAACTACAATAAAGCACTAAATGATAAAGATGCAAAACTTTAGAAAAGGGATATGACTTCAGAAATAGAATCTATATATTCCAATTAGGTCTGGGAACTTGTAGAACCACCTGAATGGATAAAATTCATTGGATGCAAGTGGATCTACAAGAAAAAAAGAGGAGCAGACGGGAAGGTTAAAACCTTCAAAGTTAGGCTTTTTGCTAAAGGGTTCACTCAGAAAGAAGGGATCGACTATGAGAAAACCTTTTCGCCGGTAGTTATGCTTAAGTCTATCCAGATTCTTTTATCCATTACCACACATTTTAATTACGAAATCTAGCAAATAGACGTTAAGACAGTTTTTCTTAACGGAAGTCTTGACGAGTGTATCTATATGATACAACCAGACGGATTCATTGCAAAGGGCCAGGAACACATGTTGTGTAGCTTAAGAGATCTATTTATGAACTTAAGCAGGCATTGAGGTCTTAGAACACTCGGTTTGATCAAGTTATAAAATTTTATGATTTTGATCAATGTCCGGATGAGTCCTGTGTGTACAAGAAACGCCACGAAAGCGTGGTGATCTTCCTAGTACTTTATGTAGACGATATCTTGCTTATGGAAGACGATGTGGGGGCATTATCTACGGTTAAAGTATAGTTATCGGGGCAGTTTGAAATGAAAGACTTGGGAGAAGCTAGTCACATCTTTGGGATCAATCTTGTGCGAGATCAGAAATAAAGGATGTTAGGCTTATCACAAGCAAAGTATATTGATGATATTCTTGCTCATTTTAACGTGCAGGATTTCAAGAAAGGGTTTCTCTCTTTCAGGCATGAAATCACTCTATCAAGTGATCAATGTCCTAAGACACCTGATGAGATAGAGAAGATGAAGGCGGCTCTTTATACTTCGACAGTAGAAAGCCTCACGTATGCTATGCTTTCCACTAGATCTGACATCTACTTTTGTAACACCCCGGTTCGGACCTTAATCGTAACCACCCAGATTATAACAACCCGTTCTAGAAATTCAACCCAAACCTTAGCTTTAGTGACAATTAGTTAACAAGATCATAGGTCGCTAGAACAATGAAAACCTTAACTCAACCCGAAACACTAATTTTACCCAAAAACCCTAGAAAGATCAAATGCTCAGAGGTAAAACCTTAATACTCAGAGAAGACTCCTAACATCCTAAATTAAATAAATAACGTGAAATATTAGATTAAAAATAAAAAGTTCTCATAATTAGGGTAAAATAACCATTTTGCCCCTAGTACAGCAAAAAGACTTAAAAATTCCAAATTTGACACATGGACACCCTAAATCAGAAATTTAAATACAATTAAGTAATAGAAGGCAAAATAACATCAAAAAATGACAAAAATTCCCTTAGTGGCCGGCCACATTGGAGTTTGTGCCCAAAAAGTTACTTTTTTACCTTTTTTAAGCTCACAAATGAGAAAAAGTAGTATAAATTAAGCATTATTATGACCCAATACTTTTTATATAAGTAATATACATATTAATATAATATTATAGGTCAACAAAAGCAAACAAATCATCATTTAAGGTTCCTACACAATAAATAAGTCAAAAAGTCAATTCTTGTCAAACTAGCTTAATTTTTACTTAAAAGTTTATACCAATTGAATCAATTGCTATAAAATTATGTAAATTTATGGGAATACTAAATTAATCATAAACACACTAAAATAATAGGATTTAGTAAGTTAAGACACCAAAAAAATATATAAAATTAATATTTTAGGCATTTTTTCAGACAAAATGGTTTTAAAATGCAACTTAAGCCCTAAATTAATGCAAGACCAGATTTCGGTCTTCACCAAACAGCCCTAGTAGAATTTGCCTCTGAAAAAATCTGAAAAATCAATTCTCAAAAAGAACCCACCTTCCATGCATCCAATAGAAATTAAGAAAATTTAATTTAAAACATATACATAATAATTATGTCTCCATTACACTTTTTGCTATAAAAATACACCAAGACCACCCTATTCTCCTCCATATTTCATGCTCTACAGTGTGGGAGAGAAACCAAAAATTTTCTATGTGTTTCCAAGGGAAGAAGGAAGAAAGAAGGAAGAAGAAGCTAGGGGGGACCAAGGAGAGTGCAACAAAGCCAAGTCCCACCATTCTTCCACCATTAGGTCTTCAAAATAAGTAAGCAACTCCGTCAAACCCTCTTCTATTCTCCCCTAAGGTACCTCTCAATCCATCTCTATAACAAATCCTAAGAAAATAAAACAAAGAATAAGTCAAAAAGGCATCATAGGAGTAGAACATGGGCTGTTTGTGTAAGATTGAGTTTTGTATGAGCTTGCATGTGTATGTTTTTATGTTTTATGGTTTGTGTGTATTCTGGAGTTTTGGTTTATGCAATTTTATAACATGCATGCAAAGAAAACCTGTAAAAAATGTACACAACATAAACTAAGCAATCAAAACCCTAAGTAGCCTGATTTTCTAGACTTACTCACTTTCTGCCACCAAATTTAAATCATCATAACTAAATGTAAAAAAATATTCTTAAAGTTATTTTTGTGTCCAGATCTATATCTTTGAGTTATCTTTCATAAAAAAATTTGTTTGAAGTGATTTCGTTGGGTAGAACTCCAGATATCTCATTTTTGCCAAAGAGTGTTAGATCTTGACCACTTTGAGTTGCAGACCTAACAATCCTAAGTTAAAGTGAGAACTGAGCTTTGCTCAAAACATAAAAGTTGTAGAGGACACATTTATCCCTCTGTCCACCAAAACTGATCCAAAAATATGAAGCTTTGATGAGACAAAACACTTCCTAAAGTCTCTATTAAGGTTTAGTGACTGACAGACCTCTCTGTCACATATTTTTGTGAGACCTAAAACCTAATTTTTTAGAAGGTAAATCCAAAATTGCTAAACATGATAGTTATAGCTAACATATTAAAATAATTACTAAGAAAAAACCAGCCTAAAACACCCTTGGATGATACCCCAAAGGATTTGAGCACTCTCTGTTAAATTGGTCAAATTCTCAACTTGTTTTCAAACAACTTACCCTAACTCAAAACATGAAACTTGTAGGGGACATTTTAACCTAGAAGTTCACCAAAATTCAGACCTAGACCACCCCTTGATTTGATGCTCCAAAACCGTGGCTAACACAAGCCCAATTTTTAAGATTTTCTCGGTAAAGTGCATAAGGGTTTTTACTAAAACAAAACAAATGACATTTTTACCTTAGGAATTGACCTTAGCTGTAAACATGAAAGTTGTAGAATATATTTTTATCTAATTGGTGTTAAAATTTTAGAAATTAAATCATTACCTAAGTTCTTCAAAATACTATTGCAACTTTAAAACTAGCAATTAAACTTGTACTTAAAATTAGCCAAGTGTTTGAATGGTGCGTTACTTATGAGACTTGAGTATGTGAACTTTATATGAACTTTGTGAGTAATTAGTGCATAAAAATGATGCCTTTAATGAAATGAACTCATGCTAATGGTTCGATTCTATGTCGCTTAAATTGTGGTTATGTTTCACATGATTGTACTCTAAGCTTTAGTGAGTAATGCCTTTTACTTTAAATACTTGTACTTTTTGCTATATTGGTTTGTACGTCATGTCATGTTTAGTTTCATACCATGCTATTGTTAAGTTATACTTCAAGATACGAGTTATTGTACCATAAGCATCAATGCATTACACTTTGGGCATCTTGTGGGTTGGGTTTTGTGCGCAAATTATTGGCCGAAGAATTTAGAATAAGGGTGGAGGGTTGGAATAATATCATGACTAGAGAGTCCCTTGTTGATGGGGGTGTTGACAATGGGCCAAATACTTCTTGAGCTGTGTTACGTCCTGAGCCATATCACGTCTTGAGCCGAACTGCCGCTATATGCCGCAGTGATCGGGAATGCTAATGAACGGGAACCTAACATACGGGAACGTAGTGGTACCATTCGGGTTATTGTAATGATATGTAGACTTTGGGCCACGTGCATCCTGAGCCGTGTTACATCTTGAGCAGTATCACGTCTTGAGCCGAACTGCTGCTATATGCTGTAGTGATCGGGAACGCTGATGAATGAGAACCTAACGTATGGGAACGTAGTGGTATCATTCGGGTTACTATAATGATATGATCGACCTTAGGTCATATACGTCCTGAGCCGTGTTATGTCCTGAGTCGTACCACATCTTGAGCCGAAAGTCCGCTATACACCGCCGTGATCGGGAATGTTAGTGTATGGGAGCCTAACGTTCGGGAACGTAAAGATGTTACTCGAAATTTCATTGGTTGATTTATAATCGGGTTGGACAACTGCATTGCATTCATCTGCATCACGCACTTGCACCACTGTTTCTATATGTTCTTGTCCTGTTGAAAACGATAAATTGTCTGTCTATTTGACCATAAAATTGTATTGGGTATTATATGATATGCATTGTAGGATATTTTGTTGTGAGTTTATTAAACGGTTTAGGAAATTTTCTTCTAGGCTCCGGCTCATGGCATTCGTGCCACAGGTCAAGAAGAAGGACCCTTTGAGGAAGATGTGTTCGTCGAGGAAGAAGACTACGAAAAAGGGGGAGGGTGGCAGGAGCAGCAGGTCAATCCCAACGATGCAGTTTGAAGACGTATAATGTTTACTTTTTGATCTTTTTGTTCAGTTTTCCATGAACATAATGTAATTTTTATTAAGCTTTCTGGATGACTATAATTATTATGTATTTGAAACAAATTCTGAACCGTTAATGATGTAGTAACTATCTTATATATTTATGAATGTTTAGCCAGAATATGCCCCTTATTTATAGTTACATATTTCTCGACATGCCCGGGGAACGGGGTGTCACAGTTGGTATCAGAGCCTAGGTTTAGTGAACCTTCTAGCCTTGAGTTGTGGAAAACCATGCGTTCTGTCACGTAGAAGGTCTGTAGGGTGCGTTGTATTAATTATAATTATAAGAACTAAAATCTGCTGTGCCTAACTCTTATAACAAATCGTGTTAGGACTATCAGAAGCTACAAGGAATCTACATGCGAAGGACGAGTAAAATCATCGAGATCGAAGATTGGAGATTCATGCGACAAGTTATTTTATTTTAAGGGAGGTAGACAGGAGTACGCACTAGGAAAAGTTTCAGATATTACTTTGAGAGCCACCGTTAGAACCCTGCAACTTCATCCTTACAAGTTCTTTTCTCGTTTATCCCAAGTCTTTTTATTAAATTTTGTACCTATATGAAGTTCTTGGTGTATCATTCATTCTTATATCCTCAGTCCTTAACAATACTGTTAAGTATCGCTCATCGGTAACCCTTGTGCACCCAAGTCTTGTTGATAATTCCATCAGAAATTTAATCCTAGAAAATGCATTTATCCCCAAATTTTCACACCTCAATAATGACTGATATTTGCATTTGATCCTCCTCCAATTCAAGCCAGCCTCCATGAACTAGCTCTTCTTTCGTAGAACTCGACATCAATTCTTTGTTAATGACCCATTTTAAACATTCGACATTGATAAAATCTTTGCTATTGTTCATCATCTCGCAATTCTGAAACTACAATTGTTGCAGTAATTTTTGAAAAATTCTTTTGTAGGGAAGTAGACTTGGATACTTGAATTGAAGTACGTTTGGCCGACGTAACTTCAGGGCAAATATCTAGTTTAGCTATCCAATGCTTAACATCTCTTTTATCAGAATCTGATAGTACTAGATTACTTTCGAGAATATTTGTTTAAGTATTATTCACTGTCTTCCTCTTACTTCACCTACATTTGAACCCCAAATAACCACTCAATTTGTGTCAACAATGTCTGCCTTAACCATGACCATTTGACCTCATCCAACATACCTTTTAGACCATTCGGGAATCTTTCCTTGAATCTCCCTAAAGGGTTTGTTCACCTTTCCTAAGCCACTCTAAATCTCAGCCACGTATCGTGCAGTCTAGTACATCATTCAGAATCCTCAGCTACACGTTGGATCACTCGCCACCCCAAGTCGCCCCTCCTAAGCCTTAGATCAATGAGAAATGATAGTTATTGGACTTTAGCGCTTCCACGAGAAACTCGGATCGTCCGCATCCTCAGCAGAACCTCCCGGCGCATCATCGAGTCGCAAAGAAGATCTCTACCTAGAATTAAAGCACAGAATGTCTGCCAACATCCGCGCTTAACGTGTTTAGAAGGTTAATAACTCTGACTGCAAGAACTGCTAAGTAAAGGCTTATACAACATCTCTAACGGAGACCTACACGAAGGTTCCTATCGCCATCACTGATAAGGCTCGCATGAGAACCGCAAGAGCGTGGTACGTGGAAGTACAATGGAATTGCTATAGAACTTAGAAGTAACGTGGGACTATGCCGTCAAAATTTGATGGTTTTATTCATACCTATTCTGGTTAGGCCCTTATGTGTTATGTGCCTCGCTCTTTATAATCACTCTTTATACTCGAACTCGAATGATATGAAATACAAATGAATAAATCTTAAATTAACTTCCTGAGATCCTAAAACCTAAAAACAATGAAGACCTTAAAAAGAAGACTCACCAGCCACAACACCTTCCCTCTTTATTCAGATGGCAGGCAGACGACCTAACCATCAACATCAAGTAGATGGACCTGTAGACGAAAGAGCGCTAGGGTTAGCCCAGGTCTTGCATGAGCTTGCCACCAGCATTAACCATCCTCACGTCCGAGATAGGGCATGGTTCCTATCAGAACTCAAAAAACAATGAGCCCATACATTCAAGGGAGGAGCTAAACCGAGAGTAGCCGAAGAATAGCTGAAAACTGTCAAGAAATTGTTTATCTCCATTGGAGTGCAGACCGATGCTGATCGAGTAGCTCTAGTAGCGCACCTACTAGAAGGAGAAGCCGACTACTAGTGGTCTATGATAGACAACACCCAAGATGTGGCAGCTCTGACTTGGAGTCAATTTGAAGAATTATTTTTCGAAAAGTACTTCCCAACTCCCTTCCGATAGGGACAAGTCAAGGAATTTCTTGAGCTAAAACAAGGATCTATGCCAGTAACCCAGTACGTTAACCACTTTGAAGAGTTGAGCCGATTCACCGTGACCATCATACCAGACGAAGAATCAAGGGCACAAAAGATCGAGTGGGGCCTAGAACCCTCTATCCGAACTAGAGTCATCTACTTACAGCTTTCGACTTACACTCAAGTAGTATAAGCAGCCCTATTGGCAGAAATAGACTTAGCCGATTCTAAAAGGAATTGGAGTCAGAAAAAGGAGAGTATTGGTCAAGGAGGACCACTAAGGAACAATAGAGAAATTGTTTCCAAAAAGCCGTACCACTTGGCCGACAGACCAAGGCAAGCAAAGGGTCAACCTACGAAGGTAAGGCCCTGCTATGAATGTGTTCAGCCTGGGCACAAAAAGTCTTAATGCCCACACTAAGACATGGGAACTGGAAAAATCAACCACAGCAATGAAAGCAACCGCAACCTCAATCGAAAAAGCACCAACAACATATACAAGCTGCCAGGCCTTTTGATGACGATCAGAGGTACGCTCGTATTTGTAACTCGAGGACATATGTAGTTTAGACTTATTATATCATCACAAGAAAGTGGATGCTTGTAGACTAAGGCTTTAGGCTAACACATCGTTAGTCAACAACTCCACGACATAGGTACGCAACGTTACATTTAAAAGTAGTTGTAGCAGTCGGCTTAATGATCTATCAAGACAAAGCAACCATTACTCAAGGTACTAAGCGTATGAGCCCAACCCTGTCCATACCCTCAATAAAGAACGACTCAAATAAACAAGGGTCCAAGATCGAAGAGAAATGATGCTAGTAAATCATCCCCAACCATTCACAAGATGAAGTACGAGACGAAATTTTGAGAATGAAATTTATTTAGGAGGGGTAGATTGTAACACCCCGGTCCGGACCCTAGTAGTTGTTGGAGGCAATACTACCAAGATCATTGTTTTTGTAAACGATTAACGGTAAAAAATTAACTAGACAGGCAAAAGCAGAAACGAGCTCCAGATAAAACTTTTGACGAATAACGATCAAAATAAAATCCGTGCAACCAAAGTTAATTTAGAAGAATATCTCTTGTAGATCTAATATTCAACTATTACTTGATTTCGAGTTGAAGCTCCTTCCAGATCTTCTACCGCATTCTTTTATGCCATCCTCGAACGTAGTGTGGGTTAGATCCTCTGAGAACTTGTATTGGTAGAACCCCAATATATTTTTTAAGTATTAAAAGACAAAAATAATATAACAAGAATGATATAAAAATCCAATCTAAACTGGTTCAGCCTACCCGCATATATATAGGGATAGAGCAGGAACTTGGGGAGTAATTATGAGAAAGACTTTTAGTGGAATACAGATACCTACGGGCGATTTCTGCAATTATGAAAAGTCATAGCGATTTCTGCAATTTCTATAAAATACTGAATTACACTTCACACCACTAAAGAAATATAATTGCACTCTGACCTATAATCTCAAGATCTTCTTGCATTGAGCTCATGTTATTAAATGCTTAACATTTCTCCCCACGTTAAGATTCCCGATACCTGCCAATTAAATTTAATTACTGACAATTTAATTTAATCGGCATCTT
>JAULJZ010000452.1:0-17268 GCA_032270985.1 Heliamphora pulchella
ATATCTGATACTAATGACTCAAAATTCACAAGTGGATATGTATTCACTTTGGGTGGAGCAGCTGTGTCATGAAAATCGTCTAAACAGAATTATATAGCGAGATCTACAATGGAGTCTGAATTCATAGCTTTAGACAAAGCTGGAGATGAAGTAGAGTGGCTCTGTCAATTTTTAGAAGACATCTAATGTGGCCTAAGCCTATGCCAACCATCTGCATATATTGCGACTGTCAATCAGCAATGGCTAAGGTACAGAATAATATCTATAACGGTAAGTCTAGACATATACGTCGCTGACACATTACAGTGAAACACTTACTCTCGAGTGGAATAATTTTCATTGAATATATAAAGTCTAAAGATAATATAACGGATCCGTTAACTAAAGGCTTAAGCGGAGAGCAAGTTAATTGTTTATCGAGGGGAATGAGCTTACAACCTATGAATTAAGAGTCGCCCCAATGGCAACCCAACTTAGCTGACTACAGATCCCAAGATCTAGGTTTAAAGGAGCAACCGAATTGTGTGTGACTCAATGCTATCGCTGTGGAGATAAAATTTCTTACCCATTCCTATGATAGTACAACGATACCTGTAGCGTTATTAGGTTAAGTTATGCTTTTAATGGTTCTTATACCTTGAAATTCAAGTGGGGTATAGCAAGATACTCTTAATAAGAATCACCTATATGAGTGAGAAAGTGCCACTTCTGTGAGAATGCTAAGGCTACATTCTTTAACAGTACTCATGAAATCAGGATTTACCCAGGACCAAAATGGGCACAACCGTGAGAACTTAGCTATGTTTAAAAAAATCTTGTGTGAACTCTATTGTCTTGGTTTACACAAACGGCTGAACAGTTCAAGGTATCGCGTCCAGTAATTAACCAGTAAGTCCGATAGTTTTTCAAAAGGGAAGGTTCAAAGCCAAAAGCTACCTATCCTATGTATAATTTTTCTTATTGAACTTTCTCAGTGTCTGCATCTTATTGCATCTTCTTTTCTGTCAAATTCCATTCATGTGGAGGATTGTTGGAAAAAATAGATTTTGAATAAAATTAGAACATGATTTTTAGCTAACTTTGAAGCTAATTATCTTTGTGTTGGATTAATCTTTTTTGATGATTCTAAGTTTTAATTTGTTTATCTCCAGTAGTAGAGTAATCATGGATTTTGTGTCATTCAAAACCATTAATAGGCGAATGAGAAATTGACTCTAAAAGTGTGCTATTGAAGTTGGCAAAATAATGATAACTTAAAGTTATCTCACATTACTTGGGAAAGAAAAGGGTGATGGTTCAAGTGAGTATAAATATGTTTTTTCATCCCACATTGGTTGGGAAAGACTTGGGTGAGTGACTTATATAAGCCAAGTTGAGCCTAAGGGGTGTGCCCCTTGGGGGTATCCAGTTTTTTGGACGGCGGAGGACCTACCCAACGGTGGATTCGACCCAAACCTCACACGTGCGCACCTTCGCACCTTCGCAGCCGCCCTCCCGTCTTACCGGTCGGGTTGGGCTCGGGCTCGGGATCTGGCTCGGGTTCGGGTCCGGGTTCGTGGGTCATGGGTCGTGGGTCATGGGCTGTGGGTCGTGGGTCGTGGGCTGTGGGCTCGGGTCAACCATTATCTTTTTGTAAAAAATTTATTTAATTAAATTTTTAAATTTTAAATTTAAATTTTAAATTTTAAATTTTTGTCCGTTACCGTTATTACCAAACCGTTGGTGGTTCGAGACCGTTTGGTTGATTATTGGTTCGCAACTGTTGGAGAATATCGAACCGGTTCGTGCCTATTGGGCAATCCAACTGACATGCCGAACCGTTGTGGCACTTGTTCGGATTAAGGCGAACAGACGCCATTAACGCCTATATAAAGGCTGCTAATCATCCCATTAGAGAATATGATTTTCTCCATCTTTCTGAAATTCTGTTGCTCTGTGCTCTGTGCTCTGTCTCACATCAGTCTTCATTTTCAATTTCTAAAAAAGTTCAGCACAGCCGAGTTTGTCGTGTGTGTAGGCTGCCGTACTTCTTCTGCACACAGCAATCGCTTTATCCTGGAGGCAAACGCCCGTTCCACTGCAAGTACCGAGGCGTGGACGCTATCTGTCTTAAGGAGACAACGTCGAACGTTGAACCCGATTGTACTATTTTTGTCTGTAAACTTTACATATTCGATCTTTTCAATTCTATTCTGCTTATGCATTTGTGATTTGTTCGATACTATTTCTATAGATTAGTCGTCGTCTTTGTTTTATTTTGTTTAATCTATTGCATGAACAATACAGTATTTATTTATGTTATGTTTTAAAATATAAAACAGCGTTTTACATATTATTTTTATCTATTTCTGTTTTCAAGTTAAAAGCCAATGTTCTGTTCACTGTTTTAATTTATCTATTTATAATTTTATTAGAATTTTATTTCTGTTGTATTATTCAGTTTTAATAAAATAGAATATTTTAATTTTGTTTCATATTGCTAAAATTTTTATTACTACCTTTCATACTGTTCTGATTTTGATTAAAACTGACCGATTTTAGTATTTTTTTAAAAAATCAAAAGCTAACAACAAAATCTATAATAGATACTAAATTCTTTTAAAAAGTACAAATAAATTTTACTATTTATGAATTTTACTCACAGTCAAAATTTATTTTACGTACCAATTGTTTTTTTTTTTAAATGATAGACAAATTTCTGTATTAGTGAGTTTTTAATTGTCAATAGGATTGTAACTTTTTTCCTTCAAAATTAATAATTAAAATTATATTTTTTTTTCTCAAAATTAGTACAACTAATACGTACACCTCAAGAAGTATAATGTAATTTTAAGAAAGAAAATTGTGTAAAATGAATAGAATTTTAGTTTTAGTGAAATTTAAGTGTAAGTAATATCTTACTATCGATAAAATTTTACTGTAAAAAAACTAAGATTTAAAAAAAAAAAACTAAATCATATAGCTTCAGAGCTTCTTAATAATGATGACGTCAAACCTCCTCTCTATGTGGTGGCTTAACTCCAGTAATCCAAAGAGCTGTTGGCCCCGCATACCCCCAGGGTCGAACCCTGGGTTATCAACTCCCCATTTCCCACTTAACCTATCCAAAAAACAAAATCTCCTCTCTCTAGGCTCAGTATAAAATACCAGCAAGTTTATGTGGTGCTCTTATTTAATATGGTGACAATAAATTTTATAATAATAAAATGATGATTCACTTTTGTTAGGTAGTTAGGGGACAAATGGTGGCCATTATTATATAGGTTGTGATTATTTTTTTATCAGGAGTACCACGTGACATCGTCTACATAATATTTCGAGAGTATTTAATAATTTTCTCTCTTCTACACGAAATCTAGTGATTTTTTAGATACGTACATTTTTATCAATTAACGAGTTTGGTGAATTTTACTTTACATGCGCGTATAGTGTAGGGATGAAGGTAAAAAAGTCTTAAAAAAAAGTAATTTTGTCTAAGATCTTATTTTGATTACTTTTTTTAAAGATAAGGATCAAACTCTAAAATACTATTCCACTAGATTCTATTTCCATATATTGTACCTATAATACCTTTAAAATGAATCAAAAACTTTTCCATTGTGGTCGCTATACAAATTGGTAACGTATATTTTTCATAGTAAGCGAACTTGAAATATATAATTATGGTAATTCTATATGTATTAAATATTTAAGTTGCATATGTAATTATGTAAATAAATATATATACATAAATATATACAAGTTGTATATATTCTGTTTTAGTAATAAGATATACATAATTACCCAAAAAAATAAGATATACATAGTGATTTACCTAGATTTTTTAGTGAACAGTTACATTCGTTAATATGATATTTAAATATTCTCATTTTGTGTAGCACTAGGGTATAACCCATACCTAAAAATACTTTCAATTGATTTGATTTTTTTTAAAAGACAGTTATTCCTTTATGCATTCCCAATTAATTATTAAAAATAAAAAATTCAACCAATGAAAATTTACATAAAATAAAATGAAGGTTATGTATAGTTTTTTTTTGTAATAAAATTGATCAAAACTCAATTTTTTTATAATATGTTTTTTAGCTATGATCTATACCTCTAAAATGCACTTTCAAATTAATTTATTTTTCTCAATTATTATTGCACTCTCTTGTACATAAAATATGATTAATAGAAAAAAATTAAAATAAAAAGTAAATTAAATAAATTATTAAACTTTTAAAAAAATTATTATTATAATTAAAATGCATAAGATTTAAGAAATAAAACAAATAAAAATAAATTCCTAGATTATGTAGAATTTGAAAATTAAATTAGAAAATATTTACAACCTCTTCGTAAGCTAATACATCAATCAGACAAGCATTCACAAGAAAAAAATAAAAATTTTTAATTAAAAAATTTTAATTCAAACCCCTCACAAAAAAAAACCAAAAAACAAATTTTGAAGAAACATGAAAGATCGTGCGGTTCACATAACTTTGCATTTCTCAACTTCTTATAAATAGAACAATATCTTTTTATAAAAAAAAATTATTCAAATAAAGTTTTATTAAAGGTAACCAAGATAACAATTTTAATTTTTAATTTTCAGATGGAAAAATAACAATTTTAATTTTTAATTTTCAGATGAGAAAAAAATATTTTTTTCAAAAAAAAATAATAATTAGGTTTCGAAAAAAAGAAAAGGATACATTTTAAATTATCACATAATACAAATTTGTTTATATTAAAAAAGAACTAATTTAACAATTTTCTATTGAAGGAACCAAAATAACATTTCTTCAATGAAACAAATTCATTTTTTAGAAAAACAAATTTCTAATAATTTTATTTTACTTTTAAAAAAAAGTTTCAAAACATTTTTATATCAAATGTAAACGGTAAAGCATCTTAAAGTTGTATTTTTCTGAAATTGTATTTTTTGTGAACAGAGATAATATTTTCTAAAAAGATAAATAATAAGGAGAGAGATGGTATTAAATGAGGAGAGAAGTGATATTTTTTCAAACCAATTGTATTAAATGAGGAGAGAAATGATATGTTTCTAAAGTGATAATTATTGTTGTTAGATGTAAGCTTGAACAATTTTAATCATTAGATAAAAAATATGACGTGTCATAAAACCGCTATATTTTGTAATATAGATAGCTATTATTTCACATAACATCAAATTTTATTATCAAATATAATTCCTTACGAATAACAGCGTTATTATTTTTTGTAATGAAATTATTATATTCTCATTTTTTTATTTTATGTAATAAAATTCTCATGACGAATAATAGTGTTATCATTTTCAGCAACAACCATTCTCATGACGAATAACAATTATCATTTTATGCAACAACCATTCTTATTCGTATATAAAATAAATGGATGAACACAAAAAATGGAGATTCCTAATGGTTACACTTTAACTTTCTACAATAAGTTCACAACAATCATGTAAAAAAATTTTAAAAAATACACAGAGCTATTTTTAGTTAAAGATGATATATACTATGTCAAACCATTGATCATAGAATCTAGTTACCATAAATGATAATCAATGAGATTCGTATTGTTATATTCAGCCAAATGATTATAATAGAATATAAAACTTTCATATTTAAATTGTATATGTAATATGAATATATGCATTTAATTTTCATAATAACATATGAGGGTATAAATGTCCAAAAAAATATTAAATATTTAAATAAAAATTTTATGACATAACAGTTTACTACATGAGATTTATCCCAAAATAAGTCACAAAAATAGGATCCTAGAGTAATTAACTCAAAAATAAATTATGGCTTTGTTTGGGTTAAATGTTGCGAATTTTGCTTATTTTTTGTCTTTTTAAAATATTTTTTTTATCTTTTGACTAAATTTTTATTTTTTCAAATCGTCTTGATTAGATGAACTCAGAAAGTAATATTTTTTGATCAAAAGATGAAAAAGTCTATTAAATAAAATTTGGCTTATTTTGATTTATTTTTATCTTTTTTGATTTTTTTTTACATTTTGATAAAAAAATTTACTTTTTTCGTCTCGTCTCGACGAGAGAAGTCAGAAATAGTTTGACTGAATGATAAAAAAATTTACTAAAAATAAAAATAAACAAAATCAAATAAGCAAATAAATAATTATTCTAAACGGAGCATTTATACGTAATAAAGGGAAAAAAATGAGGGACTTAAAAGCATGCATTAGAGACTTTTAACTATGACCTAATGAAGATATCGAAGAATGGTATATTTATATAACATTTGACAACGGTTTTTACTTATTTAGAAATCTTATCAAAAATATTTTTAATTTTAAATAATTTTTATTGTAAACTCGAACATAACAAATATCCGTAGATTACTAGAAAAGATTGTATTTTAGTGAATAATATATGGCTTAGAGTTGAATTTTGTATAGAAACAAAGAATTAACTATCTTAATTATTCACGTGCATGTGTGACTTACAAATACTGATATATATATATATATATATTGTGCATGCTGTAAACTGGATGGCACACATAGAACCAATCGACTTGGTTCAAATCTGATGATACCAAATAGAATTACGAACCGAACTCCTTGCCACCAAACTCATTAGATGTTGTACGTGGTGTTTTCGAACTCTTGCAAGATGAAGAACACCGTTAATACTCTCCGGCCAAATTTGACCGGGAAGCACTCAGACGTTCAAGTTAGGTTTTTGTTTGAGAGGCTTCTAATCAAAAACTGGGTTGAAATTGCGTACCTAGGGGCTTAGAGTGCCTCTCCTTATATAGGGATCGAAATCGGGGAGGCTGAGTCGCCCTGGGACTCTACCTCTTATCCTTTATTCTGGCTTATCTCAAGATTCTGCTTTATCTTTTGAGCAATCTTGGCTCTCTTGGGAAAATCAATCCTTTACTTACCGAACTGTCGTGGAGGGAGTGGAGTCCTTCTGGGTTATCTCTTAGCCTAAGCCTTGATAAGTTGAACTAATTTGTTATGGGCTTCCCCTTTTTAGGGTGGCCCGAACTCATTGTGGGTCGGCCTTACTAGGTGGTCCCAGTTATTACTTCATTTGGGTTGGGCCCTAAGCCCATTATTTTGTCCGCTTCCAGCTGCCTCTAGCTCTCTTCTTCATTTAGCTGAGGGGTTGTATGGAGAGACAAAACTTTTTGCCTTCTGTTTGTTTGGTGGGCATCCCCTCTCGAATTGCGTTTGTTCGTCACATGTATCCAAATTTGTGTTTCTTTGGCATGTTATTTATTTGGCGTATGCGTTGAAGTTGGCACAGCTTTCGTATGTCTTTGTTTGGGGCATTCCAGCTCGGTATCCGGATACTGCTTTGATCCCCCTTTCTTCTACCTTTGCTCGACGTTCGAATGGCATTTTGGGTGCTTTAACCCCATAGTATTCCATCATGATTGACAACCAATTCTTGAGCCACCAAAAAGTGACGTGGCGTGCTCAGATTGGGCACCTGGAAGGGCACGCGTCGTTTTGATAACAATCGCGTTCTTTAATTCGTACGCCGCATTTAATGCACCTGTCTTTTCAAACTGATGGGTATAAATCCTATTCCATACATCATTTCCCTATTTTTCGTCTATTTTCAAGCGTTCAAAACTTTGCTCAAGCATTCTTTTGCGATTTTCGGCGATCTGAACCCAGAATCCGAAAAGTGTATCCCAGAAATCGGTGACGAAAACTAGACTCCGGCGACCTATAAGCACGATCCTCCCTCACTTGTCCTTTTTCTTTGTGCTTTGAGATTAGTTTAGCCTATTTCCTTTCTTTCTCTCATTCTTTTCTGTTTTTAAAGCTATAATTGGAAATGGGTAAACTTAGAAAATTGGTAGCGACGCCGGAGGCAATGCGAACTTTTCGGCGTCGGTACCAAGTCCCCGACGACGTTGGTACCACCTTGGCGAATCTCGACAACTTGCGCTAAGGGAATTGGGATAAGCTTCCCCTTCCACTATTCGCTATAGTGGAAGGGAGAGTTCGATTTTTACTTCATTCTCTTCTTCGTCGAGCACTTTGGCATTATAGGGTGAGCCGATTGTGGCGCCAAAATTTTAGAGTTTTTGAAAATGGTAAAAAATAAGAGAATTCAAAGATGTTTGAAAAATATTTTAACACATTGAAAGCTAAATTTTAAAATTTCATTTTTTGTTGAAAATAGAATGACCATTTAGTTTTTAAAAAAAATTAAGAAAAATAAAAATGGTTACTGATATTTAAAACGTTTAAGCAGAGAAAAAGAGTTCGGGAGTTAAGGTACGAATCGGAAAAGGTGTTAGGCTCCCCGTTCACCCAATCGTAAGGTTGGCCTCTATTAATCATCATTGGTTCTTTAATAGGATTTCTCAAATGCATGTAAATAAAGAAAATTGAGGTAAAGTGGGAACATCCAAAATTAAATAATGAAAATACATAACATAGGTATATGCCAAAAAAAACAAGTATCAAAATAAAAGTCTTAAATCCTACGACATACAATTTCTAGCTAAATGATATATGGAACAAACTCACATGTAATATTATTTAAACAATCTAAATTAGTATGATTTCAAATAAAAGAACAAGCAAAAATGCTAATGATTGCTAACACTAAGTAAACTAAATATGGACATATTATCAAAAAAAAAGTGTACAAAAGATTAAAGAATAAAAATTTTAGAAAATACTATTAAACTAATAAAGAAAAAGCTAACTATTCACTTTTTACACATTTTTTAAAAAAAGATATAGAAAAAAATAAAAAAAAACGAAAAAAATAGAAAATCACACTTAAAGATGAAATCTAACTTAAATTTTTTTTTTATGATTTTTAACAAAATAAAAGAGAAGTACCATGTAAGAAAAATAAAACTATAGAAAAAGAAAAAGAAAATAGAGTTTTATAAGAAAAAAAAAATACTAAGTAGAATATTATAAGAAAATTAAAGTTAATAATAAGAGAAAATAAAATACTAGAAAAAAAATTATACTACTATTAAAAGAAAGAAAAAGAAAAATAAAAAATAAATGCTAGAATATTAAACTAATACTTAAAAGTAAAGGAACATTAAACTAATATTATAAGAAAAGAAAAGAAAATAGTACATAAAAAAAGTCTACATTATAAAGAAAAAGGGCATTACAAGAAAATTAAACTATATTAAAAGAAAAATAAAAGTAAAAAGAAAATGAAATATACTAGTAAAAGAAATTAAACTAATACTAGAAAAGGATAAAAGAAATTAATTTTGACTATTTAACTTGGATGTGAATATAGTATTGACAACTACATCCATAGAATAAAAGAAATTAATTACAATTATTTAACTTGAATGTGAATGTAGTATTGAAACTACATCTACATAAATATAAGTGCATTATTATAACAATTACAATATCAATAAATTGTAATTGCCGAAATATGTTAGAACTAAATTGTTGAAATAATAAAAAAAAGATAATGTGTTTAGTGTGGATGTGTGAACTAAGAAATTAATTAAGGTAGTTAAATTTCGTGAAACAAATCAAATAACAAGCAAGATTAACTATATGAACGAAAGAAATACGCGAATTGAAATTAAATTTAATTCGATTGCTCCAAAATAGAAAAAATGGAGTTAGAAGGATCGAAAATCCAAACAAGGTACTTGGATTGCTAAAAAATCCTCAAGTCGGGGAATGATGCCAATGATCTAATCCTCGATATCCAAGTTAGGGCGTCAGAGGTTCGGCTCTCTGTACTTCGGCAAGATTTCGGCGTCGGGGCTCAGATTACTCGGCGACTCTGCAGAGCTTCTCTCACTAAATCTCTCTCTAAAATTCTATCTTGAAAACGTACGCCTGGGTATGGCATTTATAGAATTCTTTAACCAATGAGATGCTGATACGTTTTGGGACACGTCAGGCCATTTGAAGTTGACGGTTGCTATGTTATGAGTTAGCGGTCGCCATATTTAAAAGGGTTCCACAAGATTTTATTGGCGGTCTCCATAATGCAAGTTGACGGTCGCCAAGTTGGAGGTGGTAGTCCCCACTTTTGGCTAGAATTTTCAAGAGGTTCTATTGGCGGTCGCCACAATGAACATAGTGGTCACCACATTTGAAATAACTTGCCTGGCAAGTTATTGGTGGTTCAACATAATTTCATTATTTTAAAAGTTTTGGGTTCAAATACCGAGCTTGGATCATTTCTCGAGGATCGTATTGAGGCACCATTCTAACTGTTTTCATCATCAGATTCTCCTAAGATTAGGTTGGATCAAATTGGGTGTTTACAGTTGCCCCTCTGATGCAAGTCATATCAAAGATTCAGAGACAATGGTTATTTGACCAAGCCGTCAATCTTAGGCCACAAACACACAAGCACGCATATGATGTTGGTCGTACTCGAATTTTCATCAAGCTGCCTACGTACCCCTTTGTTAGGGATCAAACCAAAACATAGTTTCTAGAGCAAATGCACAGATACAAGATAAGAAACATGGTGCGAATGCTAACATGAACAAATGTCAACATGATGCAGACACTAGTATGAATCATAGATGTGATCAAACAAATCTTAGAGGTCGAGTCAAGATCTAAAGGGAGCGTAAACAGGCAAGTTAAAAATTAAGTCAAGATCTAAGAAATCGGCTGGGGATAAGATAATCAAGAGGATCGAGTCAAGATCCAAATTACCTTAATAAAAAAGGCAACAACGAACTGAACGGTCGAGTCAAGACCTAACAATTCGGAATGATAATGGGATAGGAATAACTAAAAAGTCGAGTCAAGATTTTAAAATTATTCTCATCGGAGACAATCACGAATTAATAGGTCGAGTCAAGACCAAAAAATTCAGGATGGAAACGGGATAAAAATAGTTAAAAGTCAAGTTACGGCTTAAAATTAAATTTATCGGAATGAGAGACTACGAATTAATAAGTCGAGTCCAGACCTAAAAATTTGAGACAAAACACTGGATAAAAATAATTAAAAACCAAGTCACAGCTTAAAATTAAATTTATCGAAAGAAGATATTACGAATTAATAGGTCGAGTCAAGACCTAAAAATTCAGGACGAAGCACTGGATAAAAAAAATTAAAAGCAAAGTCACGACTTAAAATTAAATTTATCGGAATGAGAGACTACAAATTAATAGGTCGAGTCAAGACCTAAAAATTCGAGACGAAGCACGGGATAAAAATAATTAAAAGCCAAGTCACGGCTTAAAATTAAATTTATAGAAAGAAAACACCTCGAAAAGATAATGGTTAAAATCAAAAAAATACAAATTACTTGTGCAAAACACATAAAATCATTTTTGAAGAAAAATACGCAAATTTTAAAATCATTTTTAAACACACAAAAAATTTATTGAAGTATTTTTGAAAAACACCCAAGATTTTAAAATTATTTTTGAAAAACCCACACGATTATTTTAGTAAAACACATACACAAAAGGGTTTTAAAAAAAATTATTTTTTTGGTTTTTTGAAAATTATTTTTGCTAACAAAATATATTTTTTTGAATATAACACACATGAAGTCAATACGCACAAAAAGAAAATAATCACACAAAATAAGCACTCAAATAAAATAAACACACACAAAGAAAATAAAATAGACACACACAAATAAAAGACCCACAAACATACCCTAAAAAAACCCAAAACTGTCACATGATCGTTTGACAGGTTGGCAGCCGCCAGGACGAAACCCATCTGACATGGCGGTCGCCGCCTTCAAACCCTTACAACATAACGGTCACCACGTGGCCGTTCAAAAACCTAGCGGTCGATATAACTGAAGGTGGCGACCGCCACCTCCAAACGCGCATAAGACCCTTGAGGCGCGCGGGTGAGCGCTCACTTTCTCATTCCACTCTCTCTCTAGCTTCTAAACATTCTCGCCTCTCTCTAACCTTCCTCTTGCTCCTTCTTGCTTTCTAGCTTTCGTACCCTTTCTCTTTGCTCCTTGCTTGATTATGGCGGGACACGGTCATCTTGAGGACATCGCAAGAGCTATCCGCAGCTTTTTTGCGAGTGAGAGCTCCGTCATGGGGACTCTCGGGGGCACGTCCTCCAGCCTTCCTGCTGGCAGGGTCACCACCACGCTGCCCTCTGTTGCGATGGACGCCCTCGTGTTTGAGGCGGAGCATGCCTCCCGCCGTGTAGCCGAGGAGGAGGCACGAGCAACTGTCGAGGCACAGGCTGCTGTAGATGCTGCTGCTGAGGCCAAGATGGCCGACTTTCTGGATCTTGATGCTGGGGAGGGTCATCCAGCACCTTTCGACCCACACACCTACGCTTTATTCCCCCATCGCTTGCTTTCGGGTAGGATGTGGCGTTACGAGCCGCCTACGGATTCCATCGCTGCTGATGTTCTTCTCCGAGAGCCGAACCTGCACATGTCTCGCCAGCGCCTATCGGTAAGTTCCTTATCCTTACTTGTTCAATTATCAGAGCATATTTTTATGATATATCTTCAAACATAGACGCATGCCTAGAATCCTCCCATGCGATATGATGATAATGTAATGAATGTTTGAGATATGTACTATAAATTTTAGCTTAGGTATCCGTACAATAGAGTTTAAAACAATAATAACACTAGGGTTTGAACAAACAATAAAATGGGCAATTATTTTAGTGAAAATCTCAAAAATAAAGGGTTTGATGATTTTTTTTTGGGTTAGACATAAAAAATTTACGGGGATAAAATTTTTCAAAAATTCTAAAAATTTAGAGAAAATTTTTGTTGAAAACCCTAAAATCTAAGGCAATTTTTTTTTTAAAATCACAAGCTCTAGAAATTTAAGGGACATTTTTCAAAAATCTAGAAAATAAAAAAAATTAGAAAATCTTAGAAAATTTTGGAAAAATCCTAGAAAATTAGAATTTTTTTTTAAAAATCCTAGAAAATTAGAAAAAAAAATTGAAAAAAATCAGAAATTTTTGAAAAAATTTCAAAAATTCTTAAAAAATTAAGAAAATTTTTTAGAAAAATGGGACAAATTTTCAAAATTCCTAGAAAGTTAGGGCAAAATTTTCAAAAATCTTAAAAAATTAAGACAAAATTTTAGAAAATTAGGGTGAAATTTTCAAAAATCATAGCAAATTAGGGTAGTATTTTCAAAATTTAGGTAATTTTTTTTAAAGAAATTAGAAAATTAAGAAAAATCTTAGAAAATTAAGAAAAATTAGAGCAAAAGGGGCAAAATATGAAGATGATATAAAAATAGTGTTTTCTTTCTACTCAGCACCGTCAATAATGGTGGGAAGGAGAGATAATGCTTCAGTTCGGTGATGGCTTGCTCACTTTCTTTATTCAAAATGAACTAGTTTGCCCTATTTATTGCTTTAAAGAATAGATAGCACCGATCAGATACTCGGCTAATGAATCGGTTGAGTGTTGTTGCCATTTCAGCTAACTTTTGGACTTCTTTCAAAATTTGGGGACTCTTTAAGTTCTGAATAGCTGAGATCTGTTCGGGGTTCATCTCTATTCCTCTGTGAGTCACTAGAAAGGCTAAGAACTTTCTAGAGCTTACCCCAAAGGCACACTTGAAAGCGTTAAGCCTAAATTTGTAAGTTTTGAGGAATTTGAAGGTCTTCCTTAGGTCGTCCAAGTGTCTATTCAGATGTTTGGTCTTTATCATCATGTCATCGATGTAAACCTTCATAGTTCCACCGATCAATTCTCTAAATATCTTGGCGGTAAGCCTCTGGTAAGTGGCTCCTGCATTCTTGAGCCCGAATGGCATTACCCGATAGCAGTATATTTCGTGAGGAGTAATCAAGGCTGTCTTCTCCATGTCTGGGGAGTACATGGCTATCTAATGGCATCTCTTGCAAGCGTCCAAAAAGTCCATTCTTTCATGCCCCGTTGTTGAGTCAACAAGTTGATCTATTCAGGGTAGAGGGAAGCAGTCTTTGGGGCAGGCCTTATTTAGGTCAGTGAAATCAACACACACTCGCCACTTTTCATTCTTCTTCTTGACTACTACTGTGTTAGCCAACCAGGTTGGATAGTGAATTTCTTTGATTGCTTTTGCTTTTTTTAGACGCTGAACCTCCTTAACTACTGCCATGACATGGTGTGGGGCAGACATCCTAGGCTTTTGCATTACTGGCTTCCTCATGAGATCGATGTTTAATCGATGATTGATCACTTCGGGGTCTATCCCTGGCATCTTGTACAGCGTCCATGCAAAAACTTCTATGATATCTTTTAGGAACTCCATCAGTTCGATTTCTTCCTACATGGGCAAATTGGTCCCGAGCAAGAAGTAACGATGTGGATCCTCCGGGGAGATGCAGACCTTCTTTAAGTCTTCGACTACCTTCTCCTCAGCTGTTCGGTTATAATCGTAGATAGTAGATCCATCATCTACCTCGACAGTTTTTACCTCGGGGTACTGTTGTCTGTCTTTTATCATAACTAGGAAGCACTGTCTTGCTGTGTGCTGATCTCCCATGATCTCGACTACTTCTTTTCCCACCTGGAACTTGAGAGACTAGTGATAGGTTGAGGGCACAACCTCCAAGCTATGTATCTAAGTTTTACTAACTATAGCATTATAAGTGGAGGGTTAATTAACAACTAAGAACTCAGTGTTTACCGTTGCTGGATCTACTTTCACTAGCACGGTGATCCTCTCCACTGGCCACACGGGGTCTGAACTAATGTGGATCAGTGGGGGCATACACTTCTTGAGTGCTGAGTCCTTCAGACAGAGCTTCTAGAAGAGGCTGCAGTACACAATGTCAGCAGAACTCCCTTGGTCCATCAAGATCCTCATTATGCCTTAATTGGCAATGTGCAGAGGCAGTGCAAAAGCATTATTGTGCGGGTGTTGTATTCCCATAAGGTCATCATCTCAGAAGCTAACCCCTTGAATTTGGTTTTGTTTAGAGTTCTCCTCTATTCTTCGGCGTTTGCCCTCATCCATCTTCATTGTATAGGCTAGGGCCCTGGCTTCATGCTGTACTATCGCTTAGGTGATTGGCTCAGTAGTGCCGTGAATCAACTTCACCACCCCGAGTGGGGCGTCCCCTTGTTCGGGCCTTCTGTCTTATGCCTATGGCCTATCTTCCTGAGTATTTTTTCAGTATCAATGAACTCTAGGAGATGCCTTGCTTGGACCAGATCCTCTAGATGCTTTTTGAATGTTCGGTACTCCCCAATCAGATGGTCATGATCTTGATGGTAATGACACTTTCTCTTTGGATCTCGTCTATTCGGATTGTCGATAAGTTTGGGTGGCCATTGAAAATAGAGCTTGTCCTTTATGTGATCAAGAAATTTGTGAAGAGGTTCTTTAAATACCGTTTATAAGGCTTGGTAGGCCATAGATTCCTTTTCTTGGGCGTCCGTCTTGGCCTTCTGATCTTCCTGACCCTTGTCATTCTTCTCTGGTTGCTTCATCGAGGCCACGCTCTGTTCGGCCTGACTGATGTCCTCCTCGACCTTAGCACGCTGCCCGATCTTTACCATTAGTTCGGACATGGTAGCTACGACTTTCTTAGTGAGAGACTGTCTTAGATGACTCTGTGGGGGTATACTGAGCTTGAAGGAAGCCACGACAAGTTGCTCATTGCAATCTTCTATTTCATTGTATGTTTACCAAATAATGCCGAGCATAATCTCGTATAGTCACTCCTTCGTTCTTTCGAAGAGACAATAGTGTGTCGAACCTCTTGGGCTGCTTACTGTTGGTAATGAACCGGGCAATAAAGGATTCAGCCAGCTACTGCCAACTAACTATTGATCGGGGTGGTAGCTTGTGAAACTAACTGAGGGTAGTCTCCCATAGACTGGATGAAAACATACGACAAAGAAGTGCATCATTCCCATTCTAGAGTGCCATTGCTTGTTTGTATTGGCAAATGTGACTTATTGGATCTATCTTTTCATCATACATCTCAAACTTCGGTGGGGAGAACTTATGCTGTGGATCTGCATTCTCAATGACTTCGGCTAGTGGTAACACCGAGATATGTTCAAGGGCCTTTTTGGCTACGCCTTGGGCTGTTTCGTCATCACCACACTGCATTCTTGAATCCATCCTTTTCTCCAACTAAAGCCGAAGATCCTGGTTCGGTCCAGTTCGGCCCGAGTTACCCTTTGGGGGTTTGACCGAGTAGACTCAGCCCTAATGGTTTCAGTTTTCTTAGAACTTCTTAGGCTCTCCTCAGATGCTTTACGTCTCTGCCTTTGAGGATGACTTAGGCTGTAAGACTTTAGGCTTTGTTCGGTGTCTTCTAGTCCGGAACTCTCTCTTCGCCTTACGCGTAGATCCCTCTGTGCTTCCTGCCTTTGAATCCTTTACCTGAGTTCCTCGATTTCCCTTTCACGCTGCTTCATTCTCACTTCAAGATCATTAATGATCCTATCTCATCGAGCTAGCCTCTCCTCCAATCTCCCTCTTTCCCTTGAAGATGGAGGAGAGGGCGGTTCTCCTCTAGAGCTCGTGGTAGAATAACGTATTCGTCTTCTATTATGTGAAACATCGTCCTTGTGCCTTCGAATCTCTGATGGGACCCTGGGTACCCTTGGTCGTTTTGGGATGACTGGTATTGATCTTTGGGGGACACCTTCTTGCCCCATCTGTGTGGCTTTCAGTGAGTCCAGTGGGAGTCTGGCTCATGGTTCCGTTGGTCCAGGATCGTTGTTCTCACAGATGGCGCCAAATTGTGCGTGCTGTAAACTAGAAGGCACAATTAGAACTAATCGACTCGGTTCAAATCTGGTGATCCCAAACAGAATTATGAACCGAACTCCTAGCCACCAAACTCACTGGATGCTGTACGAGGTGTTCTCAAACTCCTACAAGATGAAGAACACCGTTAGTGCTCTCCAGCTAGGTTTGATTGAGAAGCACTCTGACGTTCAAGTTAGATTTCTCTCTGATAGATTTCTAAACAAGAACTATGTTGGAATTGGGATCTTGGAGTGCCTCTTCTTATATAGGGATCGAAATCGGGGAGGCTGAGTCCCCGTAGGACTTTGTGTCTTGTCTCTTATCCCTTATCCCTTATTCTGGCTTATCCCACGATTCTGGTTTATCTTTTGAGCAATCCTGGCTATCATGGGAAATCGATCCTTCACTTCCCAAACTGTTGTGGTGAGAGTGGAGTCCTTCTGGGTTATTTTTTAGCCTAGGCCTTGACAAGTTAAGCTAACTTGTTATGGGCTTCCCCTTTTCGGGATGACCCGAACTCGTTGTGGGACCCTCTTACTAGGTGGTCCCAGGTATTACTTCATTTGGGTTGGGCCCCAAGCCTATTATTTTGTCCGCT
>JAULJZ010000463.1:0-17266 GCA_032270985.1 Heliamphora pulchella
TATCTCAAATCATATAACTTTTCTTTCATCCTCAATTTTAGTTTCCCATTAACTCTTTAACACAATACCAAACCAACGCTACGACAATCACAGTCGTAAAACCTTTGCCATTTCTCATTGCATGATATGTATATATATATATATATATATATTCCGTCATCTAGTTTATTTAATTCAATATCATTTATTCACATTTGTTCATTTTTAATTAACTCATTAATTTAATATTGAACCGAAGCCACGACAATCTCAGCCGTGAATGCAAATCACTACCACGATAATCTCAGCCGTGAATCCAAATCACTACCACGACAATCTCAGCCGTGTAGTCATAACCGCGACAATTTTAGCTACGAATCCAAATCACTACCATGACATTCTCAGCCGTGTAGTCACAACCATCGGTTCATTATTAAATTAACTATCCATTTTCTATCCATTCCATCAATTCAATATTGAACTGAAGCGACAACAGTCTCAGCCGTGAATCCAAATCAGTACCACGAAAATCTCAGCTCTGTAGTCACAATCGCGACAATCTCAGCCGCATCTGTTTTACAGGGGATAACCCGAGGGAGCACAGTACCCATCTTGTGCAAGTTTTCGGTCTTTCACCGCGGAGCTGTGCAAGCCCAACTTATCAACATCAACTATCAGTTCAATATTCAATCAACCATTATCTGTTCCATTTTCAATCTCATATTCCAAGTCTCCAACATATTTCATAATTCCTTTGTCAACAATTAATCAATTCCCATGAACCTCATCCAATTCATCATACCATTTTAATAGATGAGTTATAAACATATAAAGGATTTCTTAATTTTCTCAAGCTTTCCAATTAGATTATCAATTTAACTCATACAATCGAGCTCACCACCAATTAATCATGTGGCTCCAATAATACTTTAGAAACCCCATTATAATCACATTATGGATGCGTTCACCAATTTATGGATTAGCATCAGATTTCATGTCTCGAGCTTTCAAAGAAAAGAAACAACAAAAAAATAGGCTTTTTAGGAGTAAATCATTAATCCAATGTAATAGTACGATCCAAAGTTATAACTATCCATTAAATGTCCAAGTTTCACAATAAAACTCAAAATCCGTGTAATCAATTATACAAGTTCAAAAACCTAGATACATTCTTCACTTTCTAATCATAACTTCCGAATTCTTTAAATCATAAAACCCAAGCCAATAATTCCATAATCCATAATTTAAATTCAATATCCAACAACTTTGGATTAAATTCCAAATCTCATTTAATCCACTCGTTAAATAAATCCCCAATTTCTTGGTTTACAAATCTATTAGTTAAATAGAACGTTCAAATAGTTCCCATATATCCATCTTAATTATGTCATTCTCATTAACTTAACACATGAGTGTAACCATGGGGTTATATTCCTTTTAGCAATCCATTATACAACCATGTATTTTGATATCATATCTAGTTGATGTCATCCAATTCATATAACCTCAAATTCAATTTTTAAAACACATACCCAGAGTATATCATTTTATCCAAAGGTAATTATGTTAAAAGATTCAAAGCTATCACTTTAACCCGTTTACATGAACTTAACAGATGTTTCACCAACACAATTCATATTCCCATTAAGTTGTCA
Organism: Heliamphora pulchella; assembly: GCA_032270985.1. Lineage (NCBI taxonomy): Eukaryota > Viridiplantae > Streptophyta > Magnoliopsida > Ericales > Sarraceniaceae > Heliamphora > Heliamphora pulchella. The sequence continues at coordinate 1,635 of JAULJZ010000463.1, forward strand.
TACTCAATTCATCCAAAATTTTCTAAATTTCCAATTTTATATTACTAGTTCATAAGTTAACTCAAGTTGTTCATTTACAAATTACAACCTCAATTCCATTTCAAATCACCTACTCCTAACTTTCTTTATCTCAATGAGATCCTCGTCACCAATTCAAACTCGATGTACTTCTTACATTGCAATATAATACTTACATGTCTTCACATTCAAATCTTGTAGTAATTCTCAAGAAATTTAAATTAAGCCCTAACCCAATAAACCATGAGTAAACTGGATTTTTGATAACGTTCCAAGTTTCACAATTAAAATATAATTTAACCTAACTTCATTATTCAATCACCCAGATCTAAACATATCCAAAATTCATGAGATCAAGTTTCAAGGAACTAAAACTAACTGAACCTTTAATGGAATTTTGAGTTTGTTTATGGCCTTTAGCCCTCTAGTTTACCGACCACCAAGCTTCATGGCTTTAACTACCTCTAATGTGTTCCAATTTCACAAGGTTAAACATATACCAAGAATTCAATTGCACAACTTCTAGATTAAATTGGGTTTTAGTCAATCTCACAAGAAATTTAGGGTTTCAAATTATTATAATTCAAAACCAACACAAATCAACGCAAAATATCTTAATTAGTCAAAATCTTACCTTAATCTGCTCCAGCGCCTTGAGACCCTACTGATTTCTTCAACCTACGATTTTGACACTTGTAGTTTTTGCTTCTCTTGTGAATTAGAGCTTTAACCCTCATTTGGTGACTTCCAATTTCATATTCAAAATTTTCAATTGAAAAGAGAGTATTAATCAAACTTTTATACGAAAGAAAAAAAAATTCACGATAAAGAAGAAGGCGTAACCTGCGGCTATGGTGGTTTCGGTACCCCTTTTTGTAGTCTTGAAGATTGACTTCATATAGTCCCCAATTTTTGAAATTTGTCAAAAACCCAAATCATAGAGCTTTCGGGCACCCAAAAAACCAAAATTTCTGTTGGATAATTGCGAAACCTTTGTTGTGTAGATCATGAATCCAAGCTTTAGTCCCAATCAGCAGCAACCGGGTCTCCACACTGGTGGAGGTTAGTTCGGTGGTTGCATGGTAGTGTTCCAGTTGTTTAAGGGTGGAACCAAGAAAACCAGTAAAGAGAGAGAAAGAAACTGCCGCAATTGGTGGTGGCCTAGGTGGCGGCGCCAGCGGCTAGTCGGTGGTGGGAGATGGCGGCGCCGATGAGGGTGGAAGCATAAGGGTTTACCACAGCGTGGATGCCGTAATGGTGGTGCACGGTGTTACTCTTTTCCCATGGCTGTTGTGACAAGGAATGGAATGAAGAAGAGCAGAGGGCGCGCACCGGGGAGGAATTTGGTTCTCTTTTATTTATATATATATATATATATATATATATATATATATATATATATAATTTTTTTTTCCATATCTTGATTCTTCTAGAAATTTTTATTAATATCATTTGAGGGGTATCAAGTTCCGACCAAAGCCGCATGGAGTACACGTGGATATCGTGCAGGGATTGAGGGGGATCAAGTTCCGACCAAAGCCGCATGGAGCACACGCGGATGCTGTGCAGAGCAGCATTCCACGTTAGCACGGCACATCAGCTCGGGCAATAGGCCGATCTATACATGGTATCTATGAGCTTCAGAGACTCAAGGTGCGAGGGCCGAGCTCAACGAGAGCTCAGCCCCCTATCCCGAAGACATGGTACTCGGCACCCTTATGAGGAATGCTCGGCAGTGACAGCCGAGCAAGGCAAACTATCTAAACCCTTGTCCGAGCTAAATGGTCTATTGAAGATCATGTCCTGCGGTATATGACCGAGAAGTGGCGCGATGATGAGAGATCAACAATAAATAGGCCAACTCGGGGGTAAAATGGTTATATAGGAATTGCTTAGCCCTAGCTCAAATTAGGCCTGAAGCTAGGCCTGAATACTGATGGACATCTAGACATGACAAAAGGGACTAGCAGAGATATTTTGCAGAGATATCCAATGATGGCACTGATAAGTCACCATCAAACCATTAATTGCTATGCATTGGTCAGAGAGGAGAAGTACAATCCGACCTGCTCGGGTCGGGTCGGACCCCACAAAAGGGTCAAGTATATTTCTACCTATAAATAGCCAACAAGTGGAAGATAAAAGGCATGCTCTCTTTCCCTAAGCCGAAACTCTGCTGAAATTTACTCTCATGCTCTTCCTTCTTTCTAAAACTCCTTGCCTGACTTGATCGTCGGAGGGTCCACCGGTATAAAGCCACCGGTGGGCATCTCACCCTTTTCTTGTGCAGGCTCATACGTGGCGTTCTTCCCTGACATCACAGCCAGCTTGGACGGGACCAGTAGATCCCAATCCTGATCCTCTACAATTTGGCGCCGTCTGTGGGAACTTTCCAGAACACCTTCATGGCTAGTCGGTGGAACCACGAGCTTGAAGAGCTGAGAGAGCCACGTGCACCTTGCACAGACGCATCGAAGGGGGGGACATCCGGTGCCCTCTGAAGTTCATGTTGGTGGAGCCCGGCTCAACCGAAGGAGAGAGCGGACCCAAGTTGGGGGATCCAATGACACAACACCATCGGCAGGGGTCTACCCCCCACGTTTCAACTTGCAGCAAGTCCTGGAGGGGTATTAGGACGAGTTGAACAAGAGGGACGAGCAGCTGGAAAGACTCCAATAGGAGCTCCACGAGATGAGGGCTCAAATCAACCAGCGTCGTTCGCCAGCAATAAGTCCCGAGCACGAGCGATCTCGCGAGAAATCCAACCAGCGTGAGAATCCAGCCGAGAAGAAAGGAGGGGCACTGTTAGGGCTTGGGCGAGCCGTAGCCCAGTGAAGAATCCTCGACGTGATGAGGACCCTCAGAGAAGCCGCGTCTCAGGCTCTAAAAGGAATAGACAGGGGCAGACCCAGACCTCCAGCAACGCCAATGAGCCAGTCGAGCACCGTAGTGAGTAGAAACGGCAAGCTCGCCAGGGCCTCGGGCGTGCAGAGGAGAAAGAAGAGCTCAAGCAATGGTTAAACCTCCAACTCGAGGGGAGACAACAGCTGGCCACAGGGAGGTCGGCTCAAGACGTAGCTCGGAGGGCCCTGGAGCATATATTTGCCTCCCCTTTTACAAGGGAGGTGGATGGGGCAAACCCCCCAGGAAATTCCAAGCCCCTAAATTCAATCTCTACGATGGGAAAACTGACCCTATGGGTCATATCCGACATTACAGACAGATGATGGCACTTTGGGGAGGAAATGATGCTCTAATGTGTAGGATGTTTCCGTCCAGCTTGGGCAAGGTGGCCTTGCATTGGTTCGACAAACTTCCAACTGGGTCAGTAGGAAGCTCGAGACAACTCGCTGAGCTGTTCGCAGCGAGGTTCTTTACAAATAGCCGTCAGCCCAAGGAAATTGATTCCCTGCTCGGATTGAGAAAGGCTGAGAACGAAAGCTTGAGGTCGTATGCTCGGCGATATTGGGAGACCTTCAATGATATAGATGACTGCAACGAGCAGCTCACCGTTGTCTCCTTTAAGTTCAAATTGGAGAAAACCCACAAGTTGAGGCATTCGCTGACCAAGAGGCCTGCTCAAAACATGGCCAAGCTGATGTTGAGGATTGAGCAGAACTCCAAGGTGGAGGAGGACATCGGAGGTGTGAGCAGTGAAGTCCCTGCCTAGGAAACGCTGAACGGTGACCGAGTAGAGAAGAAGGAGAACAAGAAGACCAAGAAGAGGCCAGATTGGGAAAAATAGCGCCAGAGGCCCAATGAGGTGTATGAAGTGGCAAACACCGTGTTTAAGGAGCCCATCCACAAACTCCTCAACCAGATCAAGGACAAGCCGTGGTTTGTATGGCCGTCCAAGATGTTCACAGACCCTAGCAAACGGGATGAGAAGAAACAATGTGCTTACCATAGGGAGCACGGGCACTACACCGACCGTTGCCAAACATTTAAAAGGTTCTTGGTGGAGCAAGTCAAGGCATGGAATCTCGGGCAGTATATCGATAAGGAGAAGACTCGGGCTGAACAGCATGCTAAGGCCGAACAAGATAGAGGGGCCGATGAGCCCATGGGAGTTATTAACGTCATTCATGTAGCCGCTGGGCCGAAGACAGTGAATGAAGCAAGGGGTCAAGGCAGGAAAAGGGCACATCGTGAGAATATGGAGGACCAGCTCGAGCACGGCGAGCCGAGTAGAAGGAAGTATCTGAGCAATGAGTTCCTAGCCAGAGATCTGACTTTCACTGATGCCGACCTAGAGGGGGTTGAGCACCCTCACAACGACGCGCTCGTTATAACCCTCTGGATTGGGAGGTTTGATGTAAAGCGTATCTTGATCGATCAGGGGAGCTCGACGGAGGTCATGTATGCTGACCTCTTCTACAAATTAGGGCTCACAAAAGAAGACTCAACGGCTCAAAGTGTGCGTTCGGTGTGCAATCGGGTAAATTCCTGGGGCACCTGATCAGCAGAAGAGGGATTGAAGTTGATCCTGATCAGATAGCTACAATTCAGAATATACAGCTCCCAAAGACTGTTTGGGAGATACAACGATTGATAGGAATGGCAACGGTACTGAACAGATTCATTAGAGAATCATCAGATAAGTGCCATCATTTCTTTTAATTATTGAAAAAGGGCAAGAATTTTATCTGGGGGGAGGAGTGTGATCAGGCGCTCCAAAATTTGAAGGAGTACCTGACCTCGGCTCCTCTGCTTTCCAAGCCCTTGTTTGGGGAAGAGTTGTACATGTATCTTACAGTGTCCGAACATGCGGCTAGCGCCGTCCTGCTCAGGATGACCACTGCCGAACAGCTTCTAGTTTACTTTGTCAGCCACACCTTCCTAGATTTCGAGAACAGATACTTGCCTTTGGAAAAGCTAGCGCTAGCCCTGGTAATGGCATCTCGAAAGCTGGCACAATACTTTCAAGCCCACAAGATCATTGTTCTAACTGCACACCCATTCAAAGCCTTACTACGCCGAGTTGACTTATCTGGAAGGATTGCCAAGTGGGGAGTGGAACTCGGAGAGTACGATATCAAGTTCCGACCAAGAATAGCAATCAAAGGTCAGGTCCTCGCTGATTTTATTGCTGAATTCTCCAAGCCGAGCATTCGACAGTACAGCTCGGACTCAACCCCACTTGAGCCCGAGCTAGGGGGAAGGACGACCGGACAGAACAAAGGGATGGAGAAGAAAATGGGGCATCTAACGCCATGTCCTAATCAACAATACGGCAAGGATGGATGCTATTCACTGACGGTGCTTCAAATCATAAGGGCTCCGGAACAGGAGTGGTCCTTATCTCCTCCGATGGATTAGTAATAGAACACTCAATAAGGTTGGGATTCCCAGCCTCTAATAATGAAATTGAGTACGAAGCACTACTTGTTGGGCTCAGGAGTGCCGATCTCCTGGGCATCAGAAAGTTGAAAGTTTTTTGTGATTCGCAACTAGTGGTCAACCAGATGACTGGGCAGTACAATGCCAGGGATGATAGAATGGCTGCATACCTATCAATAGCACTCAAGCTGGTTAAGGGCTTTGAAGAATTACAGATCGAGCAGGTCAGCTGAGAAGGGAATTCCCACGCTGATGCAGTAGCAGCCCTGGCCTCTACAATCGAGCTCGAGCTGAGGAGAACACTGGAAGTGCAAAAACAGGAGGGTTCCGCTGCTCGACAAATATGTGCTGTTCAAGAAGATTGGGATCCGAGCTGGATGGACCCTATCGTCGGTTTTCTCAGCAATGGAAAACTCCCAGAGGATAAAAAGGAGGCGCACAAGATCTGTCACAAGTCTGCACATTTTTGGTTATCTCCCAAGGGTCAACTGTACAGGAGGTCTTTCTCAGGTCCCTATCTGCTATGTGTTCATCCGAATAAGGTCCAGGACTTTTTGTTCGAACTTCATGAAGAGATATACGGGGGCCACATCGGGGGAAGGCCCGTGGCATACCGAGCAATAAGCCAAGGTTATTGGTGGCCCTACATGCAGAAAGATGCCCAGATCTATTCACAGAAGTGCGAGAAGTGTCAAAAGTTTGCTCCCTTGCACAGGTAACCAGCCGAGGAACTTAGTCCAATCACCAGCCCATGGCTCTTCGCTCAATGGGGACTGGATATTGTTGGGCCATTACCTAAAGCGCCTGGCAATAGAAAGTTCCTAATTGTAGCTGCAGATTATTTTTCCAAATGGGTCGAAGATGAGCCCTTGCCCAACATCAGGGATGTGAACTCAAAGAAGTTTTTGTGGAAGAACGTCATCACCAGATTTAGTATTCTGCGTGCCATAGTTGCAGACAATGGGAAGCAATTCGACAGCAACTTGTTCAAAAGGTTCTGCTCGGGACTTCGAATAAAAATTTGCTTCTCAACACCTTCGTTCCCTCAGCGCAACGGCCAAGCAGAGATCTCAAACAAAACACTTCTGTCAGGGTTGAAGAGAAGACTAGAGAAAGCTAAAGGAAAGCGGGCGGATGAACTCCCCTTTGTGCTGTGGGCCTACCGAACAACTCCTAGAAGTTCTACTGGGGAGACGCCATTTACCTTGGCCTACGGATTAGAAGTAGTCATCCCTTTGGCGGTCGGCATGCCCACCATCAGATCTAAAGCCATTGAGTCCGGGAATAATGACCTCAGTATAGCTCGGGAGCTGGACCTGGCCGAAGAAAGGAGGGAGCAGGCACTGGTTAAACTAGCATCCTGCCAACAACAACTTGCAAAGTTCTATAACAGACGGGTGAATCAGATGAGCTTCCAGTTCGGTGAGCTGGTCCTCAGGATGGTCCTCCTTAATACAGAGGACCCCCTTGATGGAAAGCTAGGTCCGACCTGGGAGGGTCCATACAAGGTTACGTCAGTTGCTGGCACGGGAGCATACAGACTCGAAGATATGGAGGGAAAGCAGATTTTAAGGCTGTGGAATGCTCAGAATTTAAGAAAGTTTTATCATGGAAGTCTGTAATGTACATTTGTTCGGAACAAGGAATAAAGAGAATTTTTTAACAGTTTGTGCATGATTGATGACATCATCGAGGAAAGTCCTAGCTCGGCTAGGCACAAAAAGTCCAGGTGGCCTTGAGCCATGCCAGGGCAAGAAAGTCCTAGCTCGATTAGGCACCAAAAGTCCTGGTGGCCTCGAGCCACGCTAGGGAAAGAAAGTCCTAGCTCGGCTAGGCACCAAAAGTACCAAAAGTCCCGGTGGCCTCGAGCCACGCCAGGGCAAGAAAGTCCTAGCTCGGCTAGGCACCAAAAGTCCCGGTGGCCTCGAGCCACGCTAGGGCAAGAAAGTCCTAGCTCGGCTAGGCACATTCGATCTAGTCATGGAGGGCTAATGATGCCGTATGCCCAGCGAATCTGAGGACCCAATGTTCACCTCACCTGGCTAGGCTTTAAGACCCATCAATGGCCACAAGAGATAAGTAGGGTCGTTTCCCGAGTTAGGATATATGCTACATAGCTCGGCTAGAGCTGTCTAAATTTGACGAGTAGAGGAAAGCTCAAGCCGACCTTGAATGACTTGGGAAATTTTGAGATTTCTACATCTCTACCGAGTCACAAGGGTTTGATCAGCAGGTATGACCGAACAGGAAAGCCTAACCCAGGCACGAATGACTTGGGAAATTTTGAGATTTCTACGTCTCAATCCTGGGTTAGAGGTGGATTTGCTCGGCAAATCGTGAGGTTTTGCCCAACCATGGGGACTTGCTCAGTTATATACACTGCGCAACTGAAACGTATAGAAGGTGTTCGGGTGATCTTGTGAGTTTGTTAAGCATTTTAGTTCGGTGTGATCTCAATGTGATTAGAGATTGTCTGACCTCACCCACTAGTGTGAAGTCGAGCTTCGTATACTTGCATAAAGATCAGAAGTAGAAATAATACAAGTGCAGTACAAGTACAGCGATTGCAAAAATCCGAACAAGAACACTTTCATTAATGAAATGAATTGTTTACAGAACAAACGCGTGCCGACCTCACAGATGGAACGAGGTCGTGCAGTGCATACTTGAAAATAAATTACAAAAAATTGTAAAAGCTAGACTGAAGGGAGAGAAGCCTCTTCTTGCTCAGCATAGACCTCTTCACCTTGCACCTCCTGTGCTCCGTCTACTCCTTCGACGGATTGCTTGGCCTCTCTCGGTTGGTCGGGCTCATCATCTTCCAGTATAAGGTCCATTGGGGCATTCAGGTCAGCAGCTCTTGCCTCGGACCAGAGAGGCTCGAGCTCTTCAAATTCGTCCTCTTCTTCAGTCACAAGAGGAGGAGGAGGAGGTATCTGCTCGGAAGATGAAGTCGGGACAACAGCTGTGGAGATCGGAGGGGCCTCGATCACTTGGCCGGGGGGGATGGTCTGGCCCAATAGACTCGCGAACTGCGCAGGAAACGGCATGCTGGGCTGGAGCCAGGGAACCTCCCTATGCAGGATTGAATCCATTGGTACAACGACGGACCTCAGGGTGGCATCCCAACCCATTTTGAAGAGTGGGTTCTGCATTATTCTGACCTGGGCCTCGTAATCATCCCCAACCTTATTGTACCCTTCTTCAAACTTCTCCTGAGCAGTTTGAGAGAGTTCCTGGAGGTCGGTGTAGACCCTTTGCAGGGCGGCCTCGGATTTGGTGGCTCTCTCCAGCTGCGCTAGAACAGACGCCAGATTGGCCTCATGCTCCTTGACAGTGGCCAAGGCCTTGCTTGCTTGGAGCTCGGCCTCATCCATGGCCTTGTAGGCCTCCTCGACCCAAGCTTGAAGGACCTTCATATCATCCTTCATCTTTATTGTGTCGTTGTGCAGGAGGTTGCACTTCTCCTGCCACTTGCTGCAGCGCTCGGCTGCTTCGACACCCATCTGCAAGCCTTGCACGGCTAAAGAAGATTACTCAGGTGAAGAATTGTGTAAACAAAATTACAAGTTGTAACAGCTCGGCTCAGTACTACTTACCACGATCACATGCTGCGTGGCTTTCTTGGTTAGACTTGCATCTGGGATTGGCTCGTATTCGGCTTTGTCCTTGGGCAGGCACATGGTTTTGGCGAGTGCCCATGCTACGTTGTGGCTTTCCCGGACAGAATCCTGCGCGGTCAGGATTCGGCCTTGGAGTGGGGGAGTGAAGGAGATGGGTGCCTCGGTTACCTCTTGTTCGGCATCGGAGCTCACAGGGGGAGCAGTGTGTGGCACCTCCTCTATTCGGCGCCTTACCTGGCGGTGCGTCACCTCGCTTGCAGATGGTCTTCTCCTCCTCGGCTGGACTGGGGGAGGGGCAGTTGTCCGAGCTGCGGGGTGCACATCAATGCTCGGGGATTGGCCGCCTGTTGGTATCGTTGTGGCACTTGGTTGAATGGTGGTCGGAGCGTTCTGGCCTATAAGATCCCCCATCAGGAAGTCGAGCAGGTTCCTCCTTGACATGCTCGAGTCGTCCTGGTCGGTAAGGTTGTGGGAGGTGGAGTTGGAAGATCTGTGACAACTTGCCGCGCTGGAGGTGGTTGCCCGGTTGCTCAGGTCCTCTTCAGGCTGAGCTACTTCAACTGGCCCTATGCGGTGGCTAAGTTCCTCCGGACGAACAGGAACGCTGTTGAAGAGCCTTGAGAAGCACCGTACACCGTGATCCCAGTCCAGTACCCGCTTGATGTGCTCGAAGTTTATATGACCATCTCTTCGATCTATTTTATCCCGAGCAGCCGAAGTATTACAGTGAGCACTTGGAGAGGGAATGTTAATACGATCGAAATATTCAAAACACGCTACAAGGGTTTAGGATTGGGGGAAGAGCTCGGTACCTGGGGTCCTTGGCTTGGTCGGGCAAAGCCGTTCACGGGGATCGACGGGCCTAGGTTCGAGCTGCCAATTTCCCCTGATTACGACAAAATCTTCAAGATCCCTCTTGTGGGAGTTCTTGAGCTCACGCACGATCATCTGGTTGTCTTTGGCTTTGAGATAGTACCTGTTCAAGCCTTTGGCTGTGTCGGCGATGGAGTAGCAGTATTGAATCTCCCGGACACCGAGGTTGATGCCCATATAGCGATTCAACAGAGCTACTCCCATCAGTATTGAGAAGAAATTAGGGCTGAGCTGTGCTGGGCATAACCGGTAAAAGAAAAATGCCTCCCTAAAGACGCTCGGGAGAGGGAATTCCACTCCGGACTCCAGAAAAGCCACAAGCGGAAAAATAATCACCCCGGGCTCTCTAGTGGTCAGGGTTTCCTCACTAGTTGCCTGACGTATGCTGACATCGTCTGGGATGGATCGTGCTCAGCGGAGCTTGACCATGGCCTCTGGTGAGTCAACATAGCGAGCAAGGCGCCCCATTTTGCTAAAAAAGGGTGTTTAGATGTGTGTATATACATGTAACTACAGGTTCTTCCCCAGCAATACCACCACCACCGGTGGTGGTGGCGGCGGTGCCAGGGTATCAAGGGTCACAGGCTAGTAAGCTAAATTCTCATTACGGCGGCGCTAGCAGCGGTTTTCGTGAGAAAAGATGAAAAGGTGAAAAGTGGGATGCTAACCTTGAAGAAAGAGGTCTCTTGGAGGCTTGAAGTTTTCGGAATAGCAGAGATCACAGCCACTGGATTTGCAGAGGTGGAGGTTGCCGAAAATTGCCTCAGTGCAAGGTATGGGGTTCGTAAAAAGGGAAGAAGGAATACCCTCCCCCTATTTATAGCCTCGCGAGCATTCAAATGAAGCGCCAAAAGGTGACAATTATGGCGCGTGTTCTGACGCGCGTCGAAGGCATTAAATGCGCATTTAACACGAGCGGCGTATGTGGTCCGAGTAGATCAATCCGAACAGATCACGATGATTGGCTTGGTAGTATCGGTGTTCGGATCAAATGGCCGAGCAATAATACCCGTCATATTTATCTCCCAAACAAAATTGTTGATCGAGATTGAAAGACCGAGCAGACATCCATAGTTAAACCAAATGATTGACATTTATTGAAACGACGGTCAGCATTCTAATGACGTTTCAGTACCCAAGGTACAGCTAACGCCGTATGCATTCAATGCACGCATTAAATGCGTCGCAGAACTGGTAGGGGCTTGACGCGTGGCAGAAAAGACAGCTAAGGGACAGTACATTAGCGAAGCTTGCTCAACAAGCCTCTCGACCAGAAAGTGAAACGACAAATCGGGCAAGAACATCACATCATCTTCCAGCTGCTCGAGTTTTCGAGCAACAGCAAGATGATGGGGGCAATTGAGGGGGATCAAATTCCGACCAAAGTCGCATGAAGCATACGTGGATGCCGTGTAGGGATTGAGGGGGATCAAGTTCCGACCAAAGTCGCATGGAGCACACGTGGATGCCGTGCAGAGCAGCATTCCACATCAGCACGGCACATCAGCTCGAGCAATAGGCCGATCTATACGTGGTATCTCCAAGCTCCAGAGACTCAAGGCGCGAGGGCCGAGCTCAGGGAGAGCTCAGCCCCCTATCCTAAAGACATGGTGCTCGGCGCCCTTATGAGGAATGCTCGGTAGTGACAGCTGAGCAAGGCGAACTACCTAAACTCTTGTCCGAGTTAAATGGTCTATTGAAGATCATGTCCCGCGGTACATATGACTGAGAAGTGGCACGATGATGAGAGATCAGCAATAAATAGGCCAACTCGGGGGTAAAATGGTTATATAGGGATGGCTTAGCCCTAGCCCAAATTAGACCTGAAGCTAGGCCTGAATACTGATGGACATCTAGACATGACAAAAGAGACTAGCAGAGATATTTTGTAAAGATATCCAGTGATGGCACTGATAAGTCACCATCAAACCATTAATTGCTATGCATTGGTCAGAGAGAAGAAGTACAACCCGACCTGGTCGGGTCGGGTCGGACCCCACAGAAGAGTCAAGTATATTTCTACCTATAAATAGCCAACAAGTGGAAGATAAAAGGCACGCTCTCTTTCCCTAAGCCGAAACTTTGCTGAAATTTACTCTCATGCTCTTCCTTCTTCCTAAAACCCCTTGCCTAACTTGATCGTCAGAGGGTCCACCAGTATAAAGTCACTGGTGGACATCTCACCCCTTTCTTGTGCAGGCTCATACGTAGCATTCTTCCTTGACGTCACAGCCAGCTTGGACGGGACAAGTAGATCACAATCCTGATCCTCTACATCATTATATATATATATATATTTCATGGATCATGGGAGATGAGAAAAGAAGGATCTAGAAAGGTGGGTTCACGCGGGTCAAGGAAACATTTTGGGTCTTGTTTGGTTTTTTTTATCATGTTATTTTGACCGTACTTAATTTATTCTCCAATTTAATTTTATTAAAATGATTAATGATAAAATTAAAAGCGCATCGGGTCTCCACAACCTTTTCAATATTCAAATCTTAAATGTGATTTGAATAACATTATTAAAATTTTCTATCATTCTTAAACTCCTAAAATTTTATATTATTAATTTTTTTTTGCACAACTGAATTAATTCTCATATTAATATTTCGGTGTCTCAACACACCCCGACCGCACGCAATGTGCTACAATAATAATTCGAAGCCATTCTCGACAATCTAATTAAAATATTTAACCACAAAATAAATACGTATCAGGTCACTACAACCTTCCCCCCTTGGTGAATTTCGTGCCCGAAATTCAACTCTAGTTATCAGAATTAAAATTCGACTCTAATTAAAACATTATTATATGTTTACCGTACTTCGCATTGTTAGCCTTCATCACTAAGATTTTGCCACCCATCTTACTTAGTCTCCAAACCTAAACTCCATCCATTCTCAACTAAGAATTCAACAGTGTTATCCTTTAGATCTACTCTTAACACTCAAACTTGAACGACCATCAAACACAAGGTCGCATTTCCACGACCCACCTCATGACGTCAACCATAACCTTACTCTAGCCCTGAGAATATAATTTCTAAGCAAATAGAATACAATCCTCATATAATTCAAATTACTTCTTACCTCTTAAGGGCATTCGGGCTCTCTCTTTTTTTCAATATTTAAGAATCATAGAGATATTTTAATTATAATCAATACCACATGTTATCTATACGCCATTGCCTTTCTTTTCCTATATCCACACTCGGATACTTTATCTTTCAATAGACTCATATACTTTTTTCTTACTCTTGCTTGACATTCGAAAGTCTCCTAACACACTGGTCACAATCATAAAATATCACATCATCACATATTCATATACAGAGGTGAACCGTTAAGAACGACACGCCAATCCAAGTAACTAATCCAGATTTCTCATATAATGAACGTCGGCCAAACGCTTTTCTACTTCGAACCCCAGAATAGTTAACTGGACGCCTGAAGGAAAGTCATATCACTCCCAAGATTCAACCTCTATGCACACATAAGCACATAGCACATGCAAGACAATTCAGTCACAAACCTATGCGAGCACACAGTTCATGTGGTGTAGTAGTGCCTATAATCATCAAACATGTGAGACCCGGACCCGTCTCTTTTTGAGACATATATATGTTTGATGTGTTTTTGCATATATTTTGTTCGATGTATGATTTATTCGTTTTGATGCATGTTTACATTTAAATAAGCATGCGGGATTGGTTCCTAGGGTTGTAGGGCGTTGCCGTGCGAATTTTGAAAAATAAAAAGAAGATATTTTGGAGGCCTATAAATATCTAGAGTTAGATATTTTAAAAAGATATTTTCAAAACTTAACTCCTAAGTTCCCTCTAGTTTTCTCTCTGCCTTCTCTCTAACTGCTTGGTGGCCCGGGGCTTTGTTTTTGAAAAACCAACTACTGATCCTTAGTATCGGCATCGTGGTCTACGCTTTCATCCGGATAGAATTCTATTTCGACGAAACTCGATTTTGCACGTGGATCAAGGCATCGAGTTTTCAACTCACCAAGATAGAATCCTACACTGTATAACTGTTAGAGGGTACTACATGTAATTTTACGTGTTTTTACCGTTTAAAAACGCATGAAAAGTAATTTATGTTCGGGATGGGTTTTTGGGTTAAAAACCAATTTTTGGCATTTCAGGTGGATGAAATTATGTTTTAAGGGTTTCTTTGCGGCTTTATGGTAAGCTTGAGCTTACATATCCGTGTGGGTATCAAAATCAGGAGTTTAGAGGTTTGATGTGAGGTTTGGAAGCTAAAACAAACACAACCCATAGCTCAAAACAATTTCTGGGTTGGTTCAATCGACTGGACCCATAAGTTCAGTCGACTGGATCATCTTTTGGTGGGTTCAGTCGACTGGACTTGGGTGGTCAGTGGACTGAAGTTCCTTCTGTTTTGGTTCTCTTTTTTCAGAGAGTTTTTCAGTCGACTGGGGGCTTGGGCTAGTCGACTAGAGTCCTGTTATGGGGCTTGGGTGTTGTTTTGAATGGTTTTGGCTTCCTTCGGGTGGTTCTAAAGCGATAGATTTGTGAGATCTCACTTGTCAGATGTGTGAACGTCCATGGTTTTGAAAAGAGGTTCGGAAATGGGTTGTTGGTGAGAAGAAAACGTGTTTTGTTGGAGATTTGGAGCTAGCCTGTAGGGTTGAGTCTCAACTTCTAAAACGTTTTGATGAAAATATATTTTTACATGTTTTGTTTGATCCTCATGGTTCATGGATTGGATCCCTGATATATACGTGTGTTGTATATTTGTTTTGTGAGTTGGTTTTGAAATGTTTATCCATAGATGTACCGTGATAGTTGGTTTGTTGAGTTGGGCTTCCATTGCTCCTCGGTGCAAGTCCAGAAACGTGCGCAGCATAGGTACTCAGTTCCTTCAGGTTAGTCCCTGTAAATTGAGTTTTATGGGTGCTTAGTTCCCTTGAGCTTAAGTCCCGTAAATTAACTATTTGTCGGTTGCCTCCATTAATGGCATCGTTGTTGTGACTCCGTATAGAACTTGTCATTACTTATTGGACCTTGTGCGGCTATAGAGTAATGGACAAGAGTCTATAGTTGTTACCTTTAACGGTGTGGTAGAGTCAGTACATAAGATTACATTTTATCGTGTCTCCTCGGCTGTGTATCACCGGGTGGAGAATGATGTGTTTTACTGCTTTTTCTTAACTGTGGCATGATATTTGTCAGGATTATATGCATGGTTTCAAGGATGGAAAATGTGAAGTTTTTTGGATGGAAAACTTGTGGCTTTGGAGAGAAAAACCTGTTTGGATTTTGTGGTCGAGTTTGCTTCCACCATATGATTGCATGACTTGTATTTCAGCTTTATAGTCTATTTTTCTATTAGGTTTCGACTCACGGTGTGGGATTTTTGCTGTAAAACCCTTTTTAGGTGAGCACGTGGAGTTGACCTAGTTACAGAGGTGATGGAAGACTTGCTGTAGTTTTTCCTTTTTGAGACATGTACTTTTTACATGTGATGGCTGTGATGGCTGTGAAGGCTGGTTTTGTACGCCTTTGGGCGACATACTTATTCATGTCGGAGAATGCATGCTTATCGTTTATGAGAGTTGAACTTGAGAAATCTTTTATCCAACTACTGTATTTTGATTTCCAACTGTAAACCTATTTTTCCTAAATGGGTATTTTGGTGGGCTTTCACGTGACCTTGGTGTTTGGGGCGTGACAACTTGGTATCAGAGCTCTGGGTTCGAATACCTATGAGCCATGGGAAAGAGAGTACATCACCTTGTGAGGAT
>JAULJZ010000474.1:0-17265 GCA_032270985.1 Heliamphora pulchella
TAAAACAAATTCTATAAAACGTATAAGATTAATTATGTATCACGAGAAAGTTGAAAATTAGATTTTTTATCAACTTTCTTGCAAACTAAACAAGTGACAAAATTAATTATTTAATTTTTTTTACTTCAACCTTTTAGTAAAATACTTTTCGCATTACTTTCCCGACAAACCAACCCACTGGAATTAAACCCATTGGGACTAGTTATACACTGCAACAACCAGTCAATCATAAGTACCGGTTAATTAAGGGCACTTCTAGCAGGAGTCAAAGACAAGATTTTCAAATTTACGGTTGATCCTAGTGGCAATTTTAAACCGCTACGCTACCCTGACGGGTTATTCTCTATAACTTGTCTTTAAAAATTTGAAAGTACAATTTTTAATCCATATTTGGCATTCAAAAAATGTCAATTATTCTTTTTCACTTTTCTTTTTAAGAACATAACTTATTCATATTTTAAACAATTTAAATTTTTTTAATAA
The DNA here is from genome assembly GCA_032270985.1 of Heliamphora pulchella. Taxonomy (NCBI): domain Eukaryota; kingdom Viridiplantae; phylum Streptophyta; class Magnoliopsida; order Ericales; family Sarraceniaceae; genus Heliamphora; species Heliamphora pulchella. The sequence goes on from JAULJZ010000474.1 coordinate 484, forward strand.
AATAACTATAATACATAATATAAAAAATGAATTCTACTCCAAATAACCCAAAAAAAATATTGTTCTGATATCTTAAACACTACAACTTAAAAGAAAATAAAAGACCATAATTAGACATTTAAACTTAAAACAAAAAAAATTAACATGAAAAACTTATCCTATATAATAAAAAACACTGTTTCTCTTTTTTTTTTTTTAATTTAAAAAGTTAAACCTCTTAACAGTTTTAATTTTTTAGAAACTCCAAACATCACCCGGACAAGACAAAAAAAAGGTTAATGTTCTGGCTCTGTATGTGCCGAACGAATTAATTGTGGAAAATGCTCATTAGTACGACTTTTTGTTTCCTGAAAAGTTTTGCTTATTTGGTCTGAAAAACTTAGTTCTAATTGGTTTAAATCAGTCATGAAGGTACATGGTTTTTGAATTTATGTTTTTTTTCATCCGATTAGTTCATTATGTAAAACTTTTCGAGTTTATTATTCATGCAAAATATAAAATTCATTCGATATCTTTAACTATGTGATTGAAAAATATTTTTTTTACGTAATTTTAAAATTTTGATTTACCACTCATTTATTTGTAAATAATGTAAGCTATTTACATAAATACAGAAATCATATCAATTTTTTTTCCATTAATAACAAATTCAACAAGCTCTACACATGACCGAATCCAATTTAAAAAATATATATTCGAATGTATATGCTTTTGAGGCATATCACGCATCCTGAACCCTATGGAGGCTAAGTTTCCTCTTGTTATTTATGTTATTAATTAAAGTTGACTCGTACCGACAATTGTCTAGGCTTATGGACCATATGGAACCATAAAATTCTCATGGATGTGATTTCAAAAGGTTAAAGAAAAGTCGAATTTAAGACCTCATGTGAAAAATGGATGGAATTAACAATGATGTTGTTTGGAATTTAAGCCTCCGATCTAATTATTTTTTATTCATTTATATTTTGGTTATGACAACTTATTAATATTTTAATATTTTATTCGTTAATTATTCGTTGATATTTTAACACTTATTTTGTTGGAGTTAAGGTTTAGTATTGCATCGCAACGAAAGAAAAAGAGCAGAAAATATCAAAGAGTTGTTTGTGGTGTCTGACCGCTCGACAGACCGCTTGAGCGGTCCATCGAGTAGTCAATTCAACTTCTCGGTATCTCAAACTCTGCAACAAAATGCTGTAACACTGACTTGACCGATTGAGCGGTTCGTGGCGTGAACTAACTTAAAATTGCTTTTAGGGTTTGTGATTTAGCAGGTGGCTACAACTAAGACAGCTTGGGTTTCTTTATGGGTGCCTCCTTAATTATTATATTGAAATTCTAGCTGCTAAGAAGCTTCCCATGTTGATTACTCCCAAGCCAGTTAACAACTCAACTTGATGATTAGTTAGCTTTCGCGCAGTCAAGTTAATCATCAAGGCAATCAAACCTTTAATGTTTCTGCAAATTCGTAGAGTTTGTTGAGTGAATTCTCAAGGATTCGAAGTTTAGTGGTGGATTTCGTCAGCATCTGAAATCTGATGGTGAATTCTAGCAGCAGTCAAACACGGAGTTAGTGCATGTGAATTCGGTAGGAATAGGCTTACTATCATTGATTGTAGATTCAACAGGGTTTCTAAGATTCTCATGTAACCAACATTTTATTATAGTGTTTGATTCTCCTAGACCCAGAGTGTTCTAATGGTTGTTTTGCCTGATTTGCGATTTTTTCCACGTAAAAATCATTGTGCTTTGTGTGGTTATGTTTGCTTTACTTTCTACTTGTGTGATTAATTAATGGTTAATTATTTGCGGCATTTGATTTTTTTAATTAAATCAATTAGTGTAAATTTGTTTACAAACGGAATTTTTTCAATTGGTATTAGAGCAGGTTACCAAAAAAATTTTTAATTTTTTTTTAAAGTGTGATCCATTAACTGATTTGCAATAAATGAATTTTTTAAGAAAAGGCGCCACGACAGGAAGACCACCCCTTCTTGACGGCCTTAATTATCCCTTGCAGAAACTAAGAATGAAGGATTTTCTAAAATCAATTGATGAACGCGTTTAGTTTTTCGTAGTTGAGGATTATAAGGCTCTCACCATTGTTGTTGATGGAGAAATTGTCCCTAAGCCCATGGTTAGATGGGACAAACCCAATTTTGAGGATGTAGGTTAGAATAGCAAAGTTATAAATGTTATCTTCAATGGAGTCACACAAGAAAAATTTCATAGAATAAGTACGTGTAACTTGGTTAAAGAAGCATGAGACATATTGCAAGTCATTCATGAAGGGACTGATACCGTAAAAATTTTAAAACATTAATGTCTCACAATAAATTTTGAAACTTTACGTATGAAAGACGATAAAAGTTTTGACGATTTTTATGCTAACTTAAATGACATTGTGAATGCCGCTTTTAATCTCAGAGAAAAAATTTCATCTTCTAAAATTGTTCGAAAAATTATTAGATCTTTACCCAAATGTTTTTAACCAAAACTCATAGTAATAGAGGAGAGTAAAGACATTGACTCTATTTTTGTTGAAAGTTTGGTGAAAAATCTGCAAACCTATTAGCTAAATTTTCAAAATAAAAAGGCTTCTAAAAATTTGGCATTTTATTTAGCTCAAGATTCTGCAAGTGATTCTGATGATGATTTAGATCCTGAGATGGTTGCTATTTTTGTGAAAAAGTTCAAAAAGATTTTGAAAACTAAAAAGCCTAACCATGAGAAAAAATCACAAAAGAAGCACGGTAAAGAAAAAATAAAAAATATGTCCAATTTTATTAAAAAGGGGTCGGAAGGCCAAATTTTTGAAATTCAATGTTATGAATGCAAAAGATGTGGACATATGGTTAAAAAATATTCGAACTTTCTTAGAAAGAAACAGAAGAGATTCACAGTCACTTAAGATGGCGAGAGTGAAACTGTAAATATCCCAATCTGACCAAACCGAATCTTAGGCACCTATCTCGAATGTGCCCCTATGACCAAAGAATGAAAATCAAGCTAGAAAGTATACTCCTAAGCAAGCAAAAAAAAAAAAAATCATCAAACAACCCAAGCCGTGACCTTCATTTATCACGGCCACAACCTTTTGATTCTCGCCGTATCTTTTTGATCTTCGCCGTAACATTGTTTCTCACGGCCGCAACATTTGTAAACAAATTCCACTCTTTCCACCACTAAAGGTCGCGGCCGGTATTGTAAAAACCATAAAGGTAACGGCCTGAACTGTTAAAAAGCAAAAAGGTAACGACCGTCATATTTACCCCATTTTGGACAGGTGGCAGGATTCCAGAGGGGGTTTTCCTTGCCCGTTTTGCCTACAAATAGACGCCATCTCCAAGCCAAAAGAGATGAGAACAATTTCAGAACACCCTTACTCTGCCAAAATCCATTTTCACCCAATATCCTATACTTTTCAATCTATTTTTGTGTTCTTGCTTGCCTTGGAGAAGTTCTTGGAGCTTGTATTAGATTGGAGACTTCGTATTCATACCCCTGAGGGACCATTTGAGGCGGATATACACACAAGGTAACTCTAGGAGCCACGAATTTTCTCTAAACCCTCATTTCTTTACTCCGAGGGTGTCGTGCGTGAGGTTTCTACTGTTTTGTTATCATTTATTTCTACATAAGCATCATTTTTCTTAAGTTCTCATTATATTCAATTCCTTTACGGTCTTCTGTTCAGTATATTTACTATTATTTCCATTTTATTTTTATACTCACCAGCACACCGAACACATTTAAAGTTTTTTGAGGCCCTACAAAACCAACGATCGTGACCTTTTAATGACATGGTCGTGAGTTTTGTTTCACCTATAGTAACGGCCGTGAAGTTCTTATACCAAGCCATCATTTTCAGACCTATATAAGGTATGGACGTGTGGTTGGTTTACCCAGGCTGCGACATTCTTTTTAGGCTGAAGATGTAAAGAAATGCTTTCAAAACCCCATTGATCTCCTTTTATTTCATGTTTCTCTGTCTTATTTTTGTTTTTCTTAATGTTCATACGTCTTGATTTGCTTCCTTGAGAAGTTATGAATAGTAATCTGGCTTAGATTAAATGAGCTATGATTTTTGTTCCTTACATTTTCATTTCTGTTTGTTTTGAGGATCTGCAAAACCAATGGTAGTGACCTTTTAATGACTCAGCCGTGCACTTTGTTTCACCTATAGTAACGATTGTGACGTTCCTATACCAAGCCGTCATCTTTATGCCTATAAATCGTCCGGCCGTGATACTCCTTTTTCTAGGCTGTGTCCTTTGTTTTGGGCTAAGAGTGTGAAGATGTCAATAAAAGTTTCATGATATTTATGCTTTAAAGTTTTCTTCTTCTCTTTGCTATTCTGATATGTATTCTTTCTTTTATACCCTTGTTTCTTTCCTTGAGGGGCAATGAACAATGGATCTAACACCAGATTAGCGGGTTGTAATTGCTGTTCTTTATGCTTTCATTTCAGTACATAACATGAACCTAAAACATGTCGGCTGTGACCTTCCATACACACGGTCGTTTGTTTCATAAGCCTTAAAGTGCAGGCTACCATATGTGCTCAGCAAGGCCGTTAGTTTCGCCTCTGTGATTGTCACGGTCACTCGTTTACCTTGGATACGGCCTTGTGGCATTCGGAAGCTAGTGACATGAGATAAGTGTTCATGAGTCCTTTTTCCATTTACAATGCCCAATGCTTTCAGTTTAGTGTTTTTCATTACATGAAGGATGAAGGATGAGAGATTTGGCCTAAGATTGATAGGCCATGGTCTCTATTCTGCTTTATCCTGCACATCTAGACCCCTTTTGGTCCTTGTTTTACATCCATACCCCCTTTTTTAGGACCCTGAAAACCACAGTTGCGACTTTCTTTTGTCATGGCTGTGAAGTTTATTATCATGTTTTTCACGGTAACTCTATATTTGTCACACTCGTCAACTGTGTGACCTCTTTTTTGTCACGGCCGCTACCTGTATTGCTAAGGCCGTGTGTTTTATGTACATCTAGTAGCTTTAAATAGTGTTTTAATCTTCTCTATTTTGTTATGTATAGTCTGTTTATAGCATGTTAGGAACTGAAACTTTGTTGCATATTCCCTAGGTCTTTATTTGTTTATTTTATTGTTCACTCACATCTTTTTCGCTCTAATTTTGCTCAAACTATTTGTGTGGCATATTTAGAAATAGTAACCAAATCACATTACCTGAGAATCATAGTTAGGTTTTGCTTTGTTGTTTGCTTTTGTTAGAAATAGTAACCAAATCACATGACCTGAGAATCATAGTTAGGTTTTGCTTTGTTGTTTGCTTTTGTTTGAACTCTCTTCAACCCCTCCGTTCTGTATATGTTACCTTTAAAAAAGTTTATAATAAGAACTGACATTGACAAAGTAGAGGCTAACCTCACGGCTGGGCAAGAAAGGTGCCTAACACCTTTCGTTTTTGTACATTAGCCCTTGAACCCTCCTTTTCTCTGGTTACGCTTTTAAAAGACCTGCAGCCTTCTTTTGTTTTTCTAGGTTTTTCTAAAAAATGAAGTGATGACTCCATTTTGTTTCAAAAATGCGTTTGAATATCTTGGATTTTTCGTTTTAAATAGAAAAGGAATGCTTTTCTAAAAATAATGGATATCCGATGTATTCCCCCTTTCAATCTCCCAAAAACTATCCCACACATTCTTTTGGTTTTCTTGATTTTTCTCAAAAATCAAGTGGCGACCCTATTTTTCAAAAAGGATACTCAAATATCTTGGACTTTTGTTTTAAAAAGAAAAAAGTATATTTTTTTAAAAAACAATAGATATCCGATGCACTATTCTCCCCCCAAAAACAAACACCCGCAGAACTCGAGATGGGTGATGAGGATGAGTATGATCCAAATGGTGAAGGTAAATGTTGTTGCTTATGTTCAAGAAAGTAACTCGGGTGAAGAAGAAGGTGACTCTAGTGAAAAAGAGGGGGATCAGGTTAGTGAGTCTGATGATGATGCAACTCTCCAACTAGTTTATAATAAGAGTTATTTGTTGACCAAAAATAATGCTAAACTAGTTAAAATATTTAAATTGTGTAAAAAATAGAATGAAAGTGTCAAGCAAGAGCTATCTGAAGCACAAGCTTTGGTTGTGAAATTAAAATCAAACAGAAAAATCTTGTGTGAAAAACTTGCAAAGTGTAAAAAAGAAAGAAATGATTTGTCTGATTTGAGTCAAACTAGAAAATATAGGATTAATGTTCTTGAAAAAGAATTGCATACTTGTGTTGAGTCAAAAATTGATTTTTAATTAAAATTAATTAAGTTTGAAAAAGATCTGTTAAATGGTCAATTTACTTTTAAGAAATTTAATGCAGATACTAAGGTTTTGAATGATATGCTTGTGGTACAAAAGGGTGTGACTGATAGGTGTGGACTGAGTTTTGTTGGTGCTTCATCATGCAAGTCGACAAAAGAAAAAAAAAAGTTGGCCAGCCAACTCAAGCTAAGTGTCACACCCCAAAAATCAGGGTCACGTAAAAGCCCACCGAAACACCGTTTATGAAAATAAGATTTACAATTGAAAAACCATTAACCCAAAAATATTACAACATTTGGATAAAGATCCCCAAGCACATCTCTCGTAAATAGAAAACATGCAATCTCATACATGAATAAACATATCACCTCAAGGCGTACAAGACCCGTCGTCTAAAACAGGCATCACATGTATAAGTACATGTCCAAAACAGGAACACTACAGCAAGCTCTCCATCACCACAAGCCCCTAGGTTAACTCCACATGGTCACCTAAAAATGATTTTACAGCAAAATCCCACACCGTGAGCCAAAGCCCAATAGGAAAAGACAGTAAAACTGTAAAGCAGGTTATGCAATTACACACACACAAGCTCACCCACAGGAGCCCAAAGGATTTTTCTCTCAAAAATCACAAGTTTTCCATCTGAAAATCACAATTTTCATCCTTGAAACTATGCATATCATCTTAACAGATATCATGCCACAGTTAAGGAAAAGTAGTAAATAAACATGATCTTTTTTCACCCGGATCACACAACCGAAAACAAAACGTTATTTTTCCACTCGGAACACACAACCGAGGAAAATAAAACGATAGAACAATTTGCTCCACTCGTGTCACACAACCGAGGAGAATACAGTAAAATGAGATCCTATGTACCGACTCTGCCACACAGACACAGGTAATAACTATAGACTCCTGCCCATTGCTCTAGTCACCACTTAAGGTCCACTAGATAATGACAAGTTCTATACGGAATCACGACAATATAACCACTTAGTTTACGGGACCACAGTCCGAGGGTACGAAGCACCCAGCTACTTAGTTTACGGGACCTGAGCCCGAGGATACTAGGCACCCAACCACCTCGTTTATGGGGACTAACCCGAAGGCACGTAGGGACCTACTCTGCGCACGTTTTCGAATTTGCACCGAGGAGCAATGGAAGCCCAACTCATTAACACACCGATTGTCCCGGTACATGTATGGAAAACATTTGAAACCCACAAAGCAATTTTGCATCGCATGTATAAAAGGGATCCAATCCATCCACATGGAGATCTACAAGCATGTAACAACATAGTTTCACAAAATTGAGACTCATCCCCAATGGTTAGCTCCAAACCTCCAAAAGCATATTTTTCACAAAAACACCTCGTTTTCAAATCTCCTTTTGAAAACCACGGATATCAACATATCCAGATCATGTATAAAATCAAAAAAAGGCGTAAAACCCACTTTTATCCAAACCAAAGGTTTAAAAACATGAAAATCACATTTAATGTAATTTTTACCCAGTAAAAATATATATAATTGCATATAACACTCTCATAATAGCAGTAGGTCTAGAATCCTACCTCAAAGAGCTAAAAGCTCGACTTCTCAAAATTGAACAGCGTCAGAACGAGAATCCGTCCGGATGGATACGAAGCCCACGTCGTCGACAACAAGGATATGCTATTGAATCACAAAAAATAAAGCCCCAGGCCCCCTGAAAGCTAGAGAGAAGGTAGAGAAAAGGTGGAGAGAAAGAGATTTGCTTGAAAAAGATATTTTGAGTCTCCAAAAAGATATTTGTTCTCTTTATAGATTTTCGCGCACAGAACCCACTGCTCGAGCAGACCCCTTGCCTACTAGGCCCTGGCACACCATCGCTCGAGCGCCCAAGCACCACTCGAGCGGTCACCTCTCGGACCAACACTCTGCCACCAGCCCGCTCCAGCACGCTCATCACCGCTCGAGCGGTCGTCGCTGGGAGAGAAAACTGAAAAAGGCAACCAAGCCAAACTCCCGCATGCATAACATGTATAACATCTATACAAAACATGCTATTCTATGACATGAAACATAGATTAAACACCATAGAGATACATTTACTAAAAGAAACTCAACATCACATATAAATATCTCAAAAAGAGATGGATCTGGGTCTCACACTAAGTCTGTGCTAAAGTTTGTGAAAGTAGAAATAGCTAAAGAAATGAGCTCAAAAAGAACAGTTGTTGGATCTTCAACACAAATTAATGAAAGATGGGGACATCAGATGGGTAAATCCACCATTTTTCATGGTGAGGTAAGAACACCTAAATTTAACCCAGTTTGTCATCATTATGGTATTGTTGGTCATATACGTCTAAACTACATGAAATTGAATAGGAATAAAATTTTTGTATCTATTTGCCATCATTGTGGGATAAAAGGACACATTAAACCTCACAGCACTAGGTTGATTGAGTATAATAGGTTCAGTTTTAACATGTTACACCGACCTAGAAAAATTTGGATTTCTACCCAAAACTTGTCCCTTTGAAAACTAAGAAAATTTGGATTAGGAAAATTGACCTTGATAATTTTTTAACTAGTCGTAGTCTTTAGTTGTTTAAGACATGTCGTGTTTTTTTGGTATGTTTGTTAGAGTTCTTTTTTTTAAGTCTTTAAAATAAAAAAAAATAAAAAAGGTAAAAATTTTTGTGGTAAACTTTTTAAAATTGTAAGTACGGCTTCTATGCATTAATTTTATATTTGGCTAAAGTCCCACAATTTAGGTTTTGAAATTAAATACCATATTAATTTTTGGGTAATCTAGTTCACGGTGGTTTAAAACGTATTCAGAGACGAGTCTATTGTAAAACTCCGACCTTTCTCATGGTAACGATATTGTCCGCTTTGAAAAAATCCCTCACGATTTTGTTCGTCCCAAGAGGTCATCTATCATTGCATTACTCTAGCGTGAGCACGCTTAACTGAATTCTACTAGGGCCTCCGCCACCGTGGAATAGGTTTCGTTGTTATGTAAGGGTCTAAGATTTTTTCTTTATAATAGGGCTGTTCAATAACCCGCCCAACCTGCCCAACGACCCCGCACCCTCCCGCCCCGCACCGACCCTAGCAAATTTAAAAGGAAGAGAATGGTGGGTTGGGCGGGTTGTAGATGAAATTCAGCAAGTCGGTTAGCGAGTCGATTCCAAATAATCCAACCCGCCCAGCAACCGACCCGCACCGCACATATTTTTTAGTTTTAAATTTTCAATTCCTACATTCCCAGCGCCTCCTTGAAAACAAAACATCCAAAACTCAATACACAAGTCAGTAAATCACTTAAATCACAATTAAGGCTCTTTGTCTCTCTTAATTCTCAAACAAGAGGCGCCGCACCTCTTAAACTCCTCTAACAGCGACGGCGACGGCGTAGGCCCCACCGAGAGCCATCGTGAGCAATGATTGTTGGTGATCGAGCGGTAGGTTTCTCTCTCTCTCTCTCTCTCGCGAATATCCTGCATTATGATGTAGAACTTTTTCATCCAGCTTATCCTTTTTTTTCTTTTTTTTTAATTTTGGTTTTATGTTTTTGGATTTTGGTTTTACGTTTTTGTTTTGCTTAGATTTTTGTTTTGTTGAGTGTATTTCCTTACTTTACTGATTGGACTTACTGATAACTTCTCCCTTTTATGAAAAGAAATGAAAAGTAGGTTTGTATTAATAACAATAGTCCATAAGCATAAACTAATAATACAAAATGACCGCAAACTAACATATTTGTAATATATGTTAATTAATGACAAATTGTGGTCTAGCTTCACAATTAAGTTTTGATGCAATTTTATCATGTTATGGACTTGCCAATATTTTTTTATCATCTTTTTAATTTATATTTTTTCACTCTATTGATAGATTGAGCTCACTGTTTGCACTTTGCAGTGATAGAAGTGTTTATAATATATTTGTTCTGATGTTCTCTATGGATCTATCTTTATTTACAAGCATTAGGGAAAAATAGTGGAAGGCTTGAAGCAAATTGTGATTGAATATGGAAGAAGTCAAGGAAGTGAGTGCAAATCCTTCATCACAAACAACCACCAAAGGTAAAAATGTGAAAAAGAAATCTAAAGTTTGGGATTTGTCATGCCCTAAACTCTGGATCACGTGAAACACCCACAAGCAACTAAACATAACATCTAACCCGAGAATACACTCTCAATATAAACCATATATGCATTGTATATAACCACCAAAAGGCTTACAATACACCGTTTCAACACCGAAAAAAAATATGTAAACATACATGATACAGAAAGAACAAAAAGAAAGATTACAGATCTTTCGCCCCACCGGCACCTCCGGATCAACTTGCGTGACCGGTACTTGAAAAATATTTAAAATTCCACACCGTGAGCCAAAACTCAGCAGAAATTAGACAAGCATTCAACATAAGCTAAACATGCTAGGAAAACGAGGTGCAATTTTTAACTCTCTTTCAAGCCATTAAAACAATTTTCACAGGCAACGGGAAAGCGAGGATAAAAACTATTTTTGACTCACAAGAGCTTTGAAAATGATTCTTTTGTGTTACGACTCCCTCAGGTCATAAATAACAGTATAAAATTGGTTTATCTGTCCTGATATTCATTTCATGCAATCCATGTAATTCACCCAACGCACAACATGCAACACACGCAACACATGCCTCTTCAGGACCTTGTCTCCATCCTTCAAATACTCACACACAAGTGCATCGTTAGGACCACATTTTCGTCCCTCTGATACTTGCACACAAGTGTATCGTCAGGACCACGTTTTCATCCTTCAGATACGAGCACACAAGTGCATCGTTAACCAGGGTTAACATATATCGGACCACATTTTCGTCCATCGTCAGCCAGGGCTAACATTCATCAGACCACGTTTCCATTCATCGTCAGCCAGGGCTAACATCCATACCAATATCATATAAGACCACATTTTCTTCTTATGTTTCAAAATCTTGTAAGACCACATTTTCGTCTTACATTTCAACAACCTCGTAAGACCACATTTCTGTCTTACATTTCAAAATCACGTAAGACCACATTTCCATCTTACAACATGCATAAATAAAACTAGAGTTATAAATGCACAAAATCAGTTATAAATGCACATAGCCATATATAACTTCACATCATGACGCCACTCTCTAAATAACCTAACATCTACTCATATGGACAACCAACAACCCACAGAACCAAAACCTAACCCGAAGGCCAACACCGCTCAAGCGCTTGAGTGCTCAACCACCGCTCGAGCGGTCCCCTACCGACATACATCTCTGCCACCACCTCACTCGAGCGGACGACCACCAGCCCGGTCGAACGCATAACCACCGCTCGAGCGTTCACCCGTTGACCCAACTCTCGGCCACCAGCCCGGTCGAACGCATAACCATCGCTCGAGCGGTCAACGTTGAGAGGAAACCCAAAACAAAAAACAAAATCAAATCCCTGCACGCAACGATGCACGAACCACCACGCACACAACCGTGCACTAAAAACCCGCATCTAATCATGCACGCCACCCCCGAGGACAGAACCTAACAAACACCCGAGGCCACGACACGACCCCCGAAGCCACAACACAACCAACAGAACCCCAAAAAGAATCCAATAGTATTTCAGTAGACTATTTCCATATATCAATCAATTGAATACCGTTAGAAACCAATTGAAAACCAAGGATCCAACCACTAAACAACAAAACAAAAACAAACTCCCAAGGCCCTAACACGACCAACACGGCAAGCACGAACCCACACACGCCCAACATGGCAAACATGAACCCACACACGCCCAACACGGCCAACACAGACCCACGACGCCCCAAGAAACAAGAAACTCGATAAAAGGGTCAACAAGGATGCAAATAACCTTTTTTCAAACATTTCGCCAAAATGGGTGAAAAACGGTTGAGAAATTTTCACATACCCTCTCTATCTTGATTATAACTTTTTCCACAAAAATACTTTTGTTATGAGAAAAGTGTCATTGGAAAGAAGACTTATGGGGCTTCAATTTGAGTACAAGAACGACCCAATTCCGAGTCTGGATGAGGGAGATATGATCAAAACAAAATGGCCATGAGCAGCCAGTCCGCTCGAGCGGACAGACAGGCATTCGAGCACCCAGACGCTTGAGAATAGCCCAGATTTTCCTATTTTTGAGTTCCAAGCCCTTAAAACTCTCAAACACTCATAAACCACCATCTCAACCTCAAATCGGAGCCTCCAAACACCTTCTCGACATAGTCAAACGTGCCCAAATTCGAAACTACCACACAACTTCGAAAGGAACACTCAAAACCCGATTTCATCCACCGAAATCAACACACAACCCATTTTCAAACTAAAACCCGATTTATCAAAACATAAATGGTTTTTCATGCATTTTTAACTGGTAAAAATACACACGATTACACGTAGCACCCTTATAAGACATGAGAGTCTAGGATCCTACCTCGTTGAGTCAAAAACTCAACACTTCGATCTACATGCGAAAATCAAACTTTGCCAAAATAAAATTCTGTCAGGATGAACGCGTAGCCTACTGTGCCAATAGCAAGGATCCGTTGTTGGATCGTCGAAAACTAAGCCCCGGGCCCCCAAGAAGTCAGAGAGAAGGCAGAGAGAAAAAGAAAACTTAGTTGAGAAGTTTTGAAAAATATCTTTTAAAAATATCTAACGTAAGATATTTATAGGCCACCAAAATATCTTTTTTTTCAAAACCCGCGCCACAACAGCTAACGGCCCCGGGTACCAACTCCACATGCATATCTAAACTCGAATATGCATAAAAATGCATATGAACATGCAAAAACAAAAATGGTAAACACGCATCAAAAAATGCTAAAAAAGAAAATGGGTCAGGGTCTCACAACTCAACACCCCTTGAAGGAATTTTGCCCCCGAAATTCAGCACAAGGTCAAAAGAAAACAAATCGTCGATCGCAACCAACACATACAAGAGAGATGGTCAGCCGAACTATTCCTAGGATATAGTTAAACAAGGCCAAGCATCCTAAACAACGACCAACTATCTCAAAGACATGGGATCTACAACTTGTCCCAACCTTACATCCTCACCAACCACTGCCTCTGCACCGTACACCACCCATGGAGTCCACCACTAACTCCAAACCCACGGCCACAGCCTCGAACAGGGCCTCACCCTCTTTGCACAGACATCACGTCTATATGAAAGAAACACAAAACAAAAGATGCAACACATCACATGAACATAAGCACTAACCACATAAGCATGCTAACACGTTGTCACATAGGTTCATGCTAAACAAACCCCACATAACGAGGAGAACTGACAAAAATGATGCGTCAATCTGGACATTCTACTCGGATTCCCTGCTAGAAATCACGTCAGCTAAACGCGTTTCTAACTTGACTCACAAGTTTGTTAATCCAAACGCCCAAAGGGAAGGCTAATCAATCCCACAGTTCAACCCTTATGCTCACATATACACATCATTCTCATGCTTAACATGCTAACACGTTCATGTTATCAAAGAATCTAAACTCATGCAATCAAGCACACGCAATCAACCTCACACGGTGATGCACCATCTTCCCACGGCTCTAGGTATTCGAACCCTGAGCTTTGATACCATTTTGTCACGCCCCAAACTCTGGGTAACGCGAAATACCCACTAGCAACCAAACATAACACCCAACTTGAGAATACACTCACAATACAAATCATAGATGCATTGTATATAACCACCAAAAGACTTACATTACACGGTTCTAATACTGAAAAAAAACATGTAAACATACATGATACAGAAAGAACAAAAAGGAAGACTACAGATCTTCCGCCCAATCGGCACATCCGGATCAACTTGCGTGACCGGTACATGAAAAATATTTCAAATCCCACACCGTAAGTCGAAGCTCAGCAGAAACTAGACAAGCATGCAATATAAGCAAAACGTGCTACGAAAATGAGGTGCAATTTTTGACTCTCTTTCAAGCCATTAAAACAATTTTCACAGGCAACGGGAAAGCGAGGATAAAAATCATTTCTGACTCACAAGAGCCTTGAAAACGATGCTTTTGTGTTACGACTCCCTCAGGTCATAAAAAATAGTTTAAAATTAGTTTATCTGTCCCGATATGCATTTTATGCAATCCATGCAATTCGCCCAATGCACCACATGCAACACACGCAACACATGCCTCTTCAGGACCTCGTTTTCATCCTTCAGATACTCACACATAAGTGCATCGTTAGGATCACGTTTTCGTCCCTCCGATACTCGCACACAAGTGCATCGTCAGGAACACGTTTTCGTCCTTCAGATATGCGCACACAAATGCATCGTTAACCAGGGTTAACATATATCGAACCAAATTTCCGTCCATCGTCAGCCAGGGCTAACATCCATACCAATATCATATAAGACCGCATTTACGTCTTACGTTTTAAAATGGTGTAAGACCACATTTTCGCCTTACATTTCAACAACCACGTAAGACCACATTTTCGTCTTACATTTCACAACCACGTAAGAGCATAAGACCACATTTTTGTCTAACATTTCAAAACCACGTAAGACCTCATTTCTGTCTTACAACATGCATAAATAAAACTAGAGTTATAAATGTACAAAGCCAGTTATAAACGCACATAGCCATATATAACTTCACATAAATCTCTGCCACCACCTCGCTCGAGCGAATGACCACCGCTCGAGCGGTCACCCGCTGACCCAACTCTTAACCACAAGCCCGCTCGAGCGCACAACCACCGCCCGAGCGGTCAACGCTGGGAGGAAACCCAAACCAAAAAACAAAACCAAACCCCGCATGCAATAATGCACGAACCACCACGCGCACAACCGTGCACCAAAAACTCACAACTAACCATGCACGTCACCCCTGAGAACAGCACCTGACAAACACCCGAGGCCACGACACAACCCCCAAAGCCACAACACAACCAACAGAACCCCAAAAAAAATCCAATAGTATTCCAGTAGAATAATCCCACATATCAATCAACTGAATACCATTAGAAACTAATTGAAAACCAAGGATCCAACCACTAAACAAAAAAACATAAACAAACTCGCAAGGCCCTGACAAGACCAACACGGACTCACACACGCCCAACACGGAAAACACGAACCCACACACGCCCAACACGGCAAACATGAACCCACACATGCCCAACAAAGCCAACACAGACCCACGATGCCCTAAGAAACAAGAAACTCGATAAAAAGGGCCAACAAGGATGAAAATAACCTTTTCCCAAATATTCAGCCAAAAATGGGTGAAAAACGGTTGAGAAATTTTGACATACCCTCACTATTTTGATCATAAATTTTTCCATAAAAAGAATTTAGCTCTAAGAGAGGTGTCATTGGAAAGACGACATTGGGGGCTTCAATTTGAGTAGAAGAACAACCGAATTCCGAATTCGAATGAGAGAGATATGATCAAAACAAAATGACCTTCCGCAGCCAATCCGCTCAAGCAGACAGATGGGTGCTCGAGCCTCTAGACGCCCGAGAATAGCCCAGATTTTCATATTTTTGAGTTCTAATCCTCCACAACTCTAAAATTCTCATAAACCACCATCTCAACCTCAAATCGGACCCTCCAAACACCTTCTCAACACTATCAGACGTGCCCAAACTCTAAACTACCACACAACTTCAAAAGGAACACTGAAAATCCAATTCCATCCACCAAAATCAACATAAAACCCCTTTTCAAACCAAAACCCAATTTATCAAAACATAAATTGATTTTTCATGCATTTTTAACAGTAAAAACACACACGATTACACGTAGCACCCTTATAAAACATGAGACTCTAGGATCTTATCTTGTTGAGTCAAAAACTCGATGTCTCGATCCACGTGTAAAAATTAAACTTCGCCAAAATAAAATTCTATTCGGATGAACGCGTAACCCATCATGCCAATAGCAAGGATTCACTGTTGGATCGTCGAAAACTGAGCCCCAGGCCCCCGAGAAGTTAGAGAGAAGGCAAAGAGAAAAAGAAAACTTAGTTGTGAAGTTTTGAAAAATATCTTTTGAAATTATTTAATGTGAGATATTTATAGGCCACCAAAATATCTTCTTTTTTTTTGAAAACCTGCGCCACAACGGTTAACGGCCCAGGGAACCAACCCCGCATGCATATCTAAACCCGAACATGCTTAAAAATGCATATGAACATGCAGAAACAAAAACGGTAAACGCGCGTCGAAAAAATGCAGAAAAAGAAAACGGGTCAGGGTCTCACAGGATCACTACACTTTGGTTGATGGCGGTGATCCTAACTACCCAAAAGCATCTTGTAATTATTGTGGTAAAACTTATGAGGCTCGTGAAAAACAAGACAGTATTATTAATTTATGGAGTCATCTTAATAATCAATGCACAAAATACCCGTTTAAGGATGTGGACGAAAAGAAAAAAACCCTATGTTTTAT
>JAULJZ010000485.1:0-17265 GCA_032270985.1 Heliamphora pulchella
AAACTTACAAACCAAAAATATGGAAATACGAGAGAGTTTTTAAGCGATTCGCTAATTTTCCTTGTTGCAAACTTTGCAATTCAAAGTTCGAATTTTCATGCAAGATTTTCAACATTCTCTGCATAAAAAGTTTTCAAGTTCATAAGGCAAGCCTTTATATTACGTAGAGAGCTCAATGAAAATGTTAATTATTTAGTTATTCTTCAAATTCATGTATGAGGGTGTTTAGTATATCTAAAATAATGAATTTATATATTATAATTTAAAATATATGATTATCACTTCTAGTAGAAGATAACCGATGTTTATTACAACTAAGACTTATAATCTGAATCAGTAGAATTTGTGTTTGTTGATTTACTATCATAAGCTACAAGTAAAAAGTTAAAACTACACATGTTTAGATTTTTTTAGCTTTTTGCCAAGTTATAAGTTAAAAATTAAAAAAATAATTTCTAACAAAGATCGAATTTTGCAGTAGCTACAAGCCACGTAATGCAACCCTCCTCCTTTTTCCGGGCTTGGGACCGGCTGTGTACTAAAAAAGTTATATAGTATGACACAGGCGGAGTTAAAAACGTTTTTGTGGCTTTGAGCCACAATCTACTACACATGTAGTGTTATTATAATTTATTCATAATTTATAAAAATATTTTAAAAATTGGCTGTAAATTATGAATAAATTATATAAATAAAAATTATATATTAGTGTATAAATAAATTAGATGTTGATCCCACGCATCATAGGCCTCCCATAAGTATCGAAGATATCGGCGCATGAGAAGTGTGGGAAGTTGATAGTGTGCTTGATGATTTAAGGATCTATCGACTTTCATTAACTCCTTGCATCCAGTAAGAGGGACTTTAGTAGAATTGCGAATCCATTGAAAAAACTTGAAGATCGACTTCTCGCCTTCGATTCCTTTTTCGTTGTGATGAGTTTTTAAGAAATGTTTTGCTCATGTGGATTATTTTAATGATCTATCAACTTTTATTAACTCCCTGTATCCAGTAGGAGGGACTTTAGTAGAATTGCGAATCCACTGAAGAAACTTGAGGGTCGGCTTCTCGCCTTCGATTCCTCTGTCGTTGTGATGAGCTTTCAAGAAATGTTTTGCTCACGTGGATTATTCAATGAGGCTTTCCATGAATAGTGTGCTTGATGATTTAATGATCTTTCAACTTTCAATAACTCCCTGCATCTAGTAGGAGGGGCTTTAGTAGAATTGTGAATACATTGAAGAAACTTGAGGTTCGGCTTCTCGCCTTCGATTCCCTTGTCGTTGTGATGAGCTTTCAAGAAATGTTTTCCTCATGTGGAATATTAAATGAGGCTTCCCATGAATAAATTATATAAATAAATTAGATGTTGATCCCATGCATCATAGGCCTCCCATAAGTACCGAAGATCGGTGCACAAGAAGTGTAGAAAGTTGATAGTGTGCTTGATAATTTAATGATCTATCGACTTTCATTAACTCCCTGCATCCAGTAGGAGGGATTTTAGTAGAATTGCAAATCCATTGAAGAAACTTGAGGATCAGCTTTTCGCCTTCGATTTCTTTGTCGTTGTGATGAGCTTTCAAGAAATGTAATGCTCATGTGAGTTATTCAATAAGGCTCCCATGAATAAATTATATATATAAATTACATGTTGATCCCATGCATCATAGGCCTCCCAGCATACCGAAGATTGGTGAAATGTGGGAAGTCGATAGTTTGCTTGATGATTTAAGGATCTATAGACTTCCATTAACTCTCTGCATCCAGTAGCTTGAAGAAACTTGAGTCGGTTTCTTGCCTTTGATTCATTTGTCGTTGTGATGAGCTTTCAAGAAATGTTTTGCTCATGTGGATTATTCAATGAGGCTTTCCATGAATAAATTATATAAAGAAATTAGATGTTAATCCCACACATCATAGGCCTCCCATAAGTACCGAAGATCGGTACACGAGAAGTGCGAAAAGTTGATAGTGTGCTTGATGATTTAAGGATCTATCGACGTCTTTCATTAACTCCCTTCATCCAATAGGAGGGGCTTTAGTAGAATTGTGAATCCATTGAAGAAACTTGGCGGTCAGCTTCTCGTCTTTGATTCCTTCGTCATTGTGATGAGCTTTCATGATATGTTTTGCTCATGTGGATTATTCAATGAAGCTTCCCCCATGAATAATTATTTTCTTTACGCACTTGAATGCCATTGTACTTTTTGCTTGTATACTGCATTTGTATTTTTTGTTGTTGTTGTTGCAACTAACCTTAGTTTTAAGGTAGATTGAGCTTGACGAGCATGCCCAACGAGATTCGGCAAGCGCCACATGTGGTGCGGGCTGCATGCGGTTGTGCCACGAGCCTGGAAAAATTGTAAAGATAAAATTATTAATAAATTATACAAATTAAGCTTTATAATATTTATTATATAATAACATTAATATTATATAATAATTATATATTATCATAACTAAAGTGGTAACAAAACTATATAATTCAGTTCCACAATTTCTTGTTCTTTTTTAGCAGATTCTTTTATCTAATATCATTGTTGAGAACAAAACATTCAACATGTGTACAATAAGTTATAATATAAATTATACAAATACGTTATGAATAAACTTTATAAATAAATCTTCTAAATCATAGAGTTCCTAATATTTATTATATAGTAATATAAATTATATCTATGCTTGTAACAAAATTAATTAAGAATAGTATTGTCCTCATTCTGTTCAACTAGTTTTTTCATTCTTTTTTCAGTTTAGTTTAGTTTAATATCATTACTAAGACAAACTTTTTAGCACATATACAAAAGAACATTAACAATTCATAATGTATATTATATATAATACATATATAATAATATTATATTTATTATTATATGAATTCTAAAATTATATTTTATATAGAGTTTATATCTAATATCTGTTGTACAAATATGTAATATTTACATAAGTTTGGTGTTAATTCAGGTCTCGTAGAAACATTCTTGATCTTCATCTCAAGCCTTCTATTACAATCTATTTCTAGGACTTCAAACATAACATTTTTCCCACCAATCAATAATTAGTTATTGACAAGAATTGTTTCAATTTTTATTTTTTAAATCCATTGCTTGTGATGGTATATATTTATAAATATATATTCCTGGATTTCCGGATTTCTTTACTTTGGGTTTTGGATTGCTACATCTTTCAATTTCTTGGATTTTTTTTTTTTATAAAACCAGCATACCCTTATTCTTAAGACTCAAATCATATAATAATACATTTCTTTTGGAGTTTAGTTGTAATATAAAATACTCTAAGAGCATGTTCCATTGATCGAATTAGACAAAGAATTAGATTATTTATATTATAAGATTATATTTTTTTTGTTTAAATTTAACAAGTGGTGGAAGGATTGTGATCAATTAAACATGACCTAAAAGAAAAGATTGACAAAGATCACCAAGAAACCAAGAAAGAAGCTTCACCGGAAAAGATCACCGGAGTAGTCAACCTTGATTGACTAAGATGGATTCTTGACATCGGCTACAGGTGACCGACCATCGGCTGCGTCTGCTACTGCGGCGGCCGTGGCGCGGAGGCGGCTGTTCTTCCTCTGATGCGTAGTGTTAAAACACAAATTGTAGGTTCTGCTACTTAACACCTCTTTCTCTCGATTTCTTTCCCCCATCTCTGTATCTCTCTCTCTCTCTCTCTCTCTCTCTCTCTCTCTCGATTCTTTCGAATTTTTTCGGTTTCTTTCGAATTCCCTCTCTCTTTCTCTTTCGTTCTTGGCTGTTTTATTTCTCTACTAATGTTATAGGTGGGGGTATATATAGGTTTCAGGGAGAAGCTATAGATTGAGCGGGAAAGACTGGAAGCGGGTAGGATGAGACCCGTGAGGCGGTGAGGGGACTAAGTCAAATAAAAAAAAGAAAAAAATTTAAAAGATTAAAAAATTATATTAAAATGTTAATTTTTAACATATTTTATTTAAGATTTAATTTATTTTAAAATACAATAATGCTTTTTACAGAATAATTTATTTATTATCAACATTGACTATATATAATTATTATTATTCATTACATAGAATGTTAATTCAGTCCAACTTAAAAAGTTAATTTTTTTATCCAATTAACTAATTTAAAGAAAATTCACGAAATTGATAAACTGATTCAAACCAATTCAAAGCATGTAATTTAGTTTTTTTTTAAAATTTTATGGTTTGGTTCTTATTTTAAGTAATTATAAAATTGTTTATTATGAAATTAACTCGTATTGAATCGAATCAAACTATTTTTTATATTTTATTCGGTAAATTGCACTGACCTTTCTTAAGATTCATGAAAATATCAATCACTTTCCTTGTGGTTTCTGAAATGTCACTAGTCTCCGATTAAGTCTAATTTTTTCATTAAATTAGTCAATTTGTTAAATTTTCGTAACTACTTTAACATAAACCACCAAAACCCACTAAAAACCAAAGGGGGGAGATTAAGGTAGAGAGATGAAGGAAAAAAAAAGAGAAAACAAAAAAAAAGCTCTGGTTTTGATGGGTTTTATGTGCGGCGTCTGAGCTTATTTTTACTCTCTTTTTTTTCTTCCTCTCTCTACCCTAACCTCCCCTCCCCTCTAGTTTTAAACGATTTTGGTGGTTTCCGTTACATTAGTAACGAAAATTTAACAGTTAGACTAATTTGATACAAAAACTAAATCTGATGAGAGGTTAGTAACATTTTAAAAACTACATGGGAAGTGGTTGATATTTTTGTAAACCTCAAAGGAGGTCAGTGTAATTTGCCCAATTTTATTATGTTTATATTATATAGTATATAAAGAAAAAAAATTAAAAAATTAAATGTTTTATTTTTACATTCTCTTTTTGTTTGCCTTTTGTTTTGTACTTTAAAATTTTTATTTTCTTATCATAACATTGTAATATTATTTAATTTATAGACTCTTGATGATCGATAAAAATAATAAAATAAAAAAATAAATAAAATGTAATACATAATTGTACGAGGAAAACCGATATATTAGATTTGTTTGATGGATTGAACTCAGTCCGGATGAACCCGTCTAGAACACCTGCAAAGAGGAACAAACGTGAGCTGACCGGCGACGGATTACCAGGACCCCCTCCGAAGGAGAAGTTAGATAGATGATTTTCAGAGTGCCAATGCAAAATAATCAATCTTGTTTATATTATTACCTTACCCTCTTTTCCAACGAAGTTTTTCTTTTTATACTGAATAATCCGTCATTATTATCCATCATTGCCCTGGCACATATAGGTCTGCCAAACCTAACATGTAGGTCTATAAAGTCTGTGTTACGGCAGTGTCAGGTTTTGGTCACGTCACCATTAAATCAGTTACTTCGGCCGTACTACGGGTTGAGGTACCTATAATTCACCATGGCCGCTCGGTCACATCGCATTAAATGTTGTCCCCTGCAGTCTAATCGCATTAAATGCAATATCCTTCGGTTATATCGCATTAAATGCGTTTGTCAGAGTAAGAAATGGGAATATCTCTCAGTTCAAAAATGCTGAGCTGGTGGTGCCTGAACGAAGGCGGCTTCCCCCGGCCGAAGTATTATTTTGGTCCTGACCAGGACCCGAGGACCCTTAGTCCGGGTCATCCCATTCATTTTCCCATTCATTTTCCTCATGCTCGGCCTAAGGGGAACCGAATCGATTCCATACATCGCGCCGCCGCTGGCTAGCGCTTTTAAAACGTAATTTAATCCCAGCCACGTGTCATTATCCCCTAGGGCTGCCACTGCGTTTCGCGTCTTCCCGACGGCCATGACGCTTCGTCTGCCCAAGGTAATGATTGTATTTTGAATTTCAAGAGAGAGAGAAAGCGCTCCTTTAAATAGGATGCTTCTTCCCATTCGTCTTCTTTCTGTGACATTCATTTCTCCGTTTACCTTCTCCTCCTTCGACGGCGACATTCACTTCTCCGTTTGCCTTCTCCTCCTCCGACATCCTCTCTCTCCCATTCACAGTCGTCGCAACCGTCGTGGGAAGACCTACGCATCGTCAGTTCAACCAGGCAAAAACTAGTGGTTCCTCGGAGGAATCGTTTCAACCCAAACCAGTAAGTTCGAACCAATTCTTTCCGCTTCATTTTTTCTTGATTCTGTTCGCGTTGAAATTAGCAACACCGGAGGTTTCTTCCTCTCTTCCTTATACTTGGGTTTGGGTTTTTACTACCAGAGGTTTCCTAGCTTCTTTTCCTGCATCTAGTGTTGGTTTTAGTTTCATTATGACCCGTATTCCCCCGTCAGTCACCCTCCGGTATTGTGACCCTAACGTTTTGGGCTCCCCGTTCCTTCCCAGAGGGAATGAAGTAGCATTTCCCATTGCTTCCATTGTGGAAGCAGGAGTCCGATTCCCCGTCGACCCCCTTTTGAGAGAGATGTTCGCCCTATGTCGCCTCACCCCCGCCAAGTTTCAATTAACTTTATTAGGATAGTGATGGGAGTGGCCGAAACCAATCGTCGATACGATTTGAATCTCGGCATTTTCAAAATATTTCATAGCTACACCATAGCCGGCAACGACGGGACCTACTACCTCCGTCACAGGAGTGTTGCCCAACAGCTCGTCTTGATCTCCCCGAATCAGACAAGCATGGCGACGACTGCATCATGGTGGGAGGGGACTTCGAATTCCTGCCAAACCGCGCTGGACTTGCTGGACGTTCGATTCCAAGGGTCCTAGGGAGTCCAGGTCGGTCCGGCCACATTATTTATCTCATTGAGTTATTATTACATATATGTTTTTTGCACATACGTTTCCCTGCATGCTTATTTGTCGTTTTTGATCTTTTCTTTGCAGCTGTCTCTTTGGCTAAACAACAAAAAAAGAGGGCCAATTTTGGCGAAGTACAGCGCTGCCTTCACATAAGAGTGTCTCGCTCGGCCCCAGACTTGCTCGACTACGTGCCGAGCTACAGGAGGGTCATCCGTCACAGGGGAGTTCGGCCTCAAGATCTTTCCCCAGTCTTGCCTGCTGCCTCCCCCCTCAACAAGAAGGGGAAGAAGAAAGAGAGAAAGAAAGAGAGGAAGAAAGAGAAATGCTGCGCCAGAGGAATTTTAATCTGAGAGCTGCCGTCCTCGGTCGGAACGTGGCCAGCACCACAGCTACACCCACCGTTCGTATTTCGGCTCCGATACCCCCACTGAGTTCTCCTCCAGTTCCTCCTCCTCCTCTTTCCTCCTCAGTGGTGAGTCCAGTTGCTGAGCAACCTGAGGGTGAACCCCCCTCTCGGCTTCGGTCTCCATCACCTCCCGAAACTCGCCCAAACCAGCGCCGTCGCCTGCTGCGTGGGGACGGCACCTCCGTCGCTGCCGAAGCATTCCCCATTGGGGAAACTGTGGCTCCTCCCCCATCTGCTTGGCTTCCCGAGTTCATCATGCACGGTCGCCAACTCAATACGGGAGATTCGTCCAAGTGAGGCGGCGTGGCTGAATGCCTTGCGAGGGGGCTGAGTCTTCCTTTTGATATAGCCGATCACGTCGCCCAAAATCTGCCTACCCTGTTTGATAGGGTATACCAGCTCGGGGTTGGGGTAAGTTGCCCCTTTTTGTTATTTTTTGTTTTTTGTTTGTTGTTTGTTGTTTTTTGTTTGTTTTTTGTTTATTACGTATCTCCTTCATTGCTGAACATTTTTTATTACGTATCTCCTTCCTCTGTTCAGCAACTCCAGGCCGTGACCGTATTACACGACCGCTTTGCATAAGTATCGAGAGAGACCAAAAAGCTCGGTAGGGCCCTCACTTAATCCACTAGACATGCGAAGAGTCTCGAGTCTGATCTCGCCCAGAACGCTTCGGCCCTTCAGGGGATGGAGGACCGGTGGAAAGCGGCCAAAGAGGAGGAGAAGAAGGCAAAAGAAGAGCTGAGGAGAACCAGTGAGGAGGTGGCTGCGATTACTTCTATCAACGCCGAGCTGAGGAGCATGATGGCTGCCGCGCAATCGGAGGCCGAAACACAGAAGAAGATAGCAGCTGGCCTCGAAGCAAGCCGGGCCGAACGCGACGATCAGCTCTGGCAACAGGGCTGGGATGAGTGTGGAGCCCATTTGGCTAAAGAACTCCTCGGCATAAAGACCGAGCTCCTTGCACTTGGGTACAAACAAGGCTTGGAGCGAGCCGGAGTTCCACTGAGTTCTCCCCTTTGGAGTGAGCCTCCCCGCGGCCGCCATCGAGGAGGAGGTCGCCGAGGTAGATCCAACCGACCCTAAGCTTCCCCCAAAACTCCCTCTGCCCCGTCTCGAGGATATACAGGACACTGCCACCAGCCGTCATGCCTTCGATGGCGAGGTGGTAGTGGAAATCCCTGATGACGGTCAGGACGGGATGGAAGAGGGAGGCCGAACTGAAGGCGCAGAAGGTGTTTGGGAGTGAGGACGTTCTTATCCCCCTGTTTTATTTCATCTCTTCCAAGTTAGGAGTTTCAGCTATTTCTCCTTGTAAAGTCGTACTCCTTTTCATGTACCTCGAACTGTTTCTGAATGAATGACATGAAGCCTTTTGTTGTCCTCTCTTCTGCATTGTTCTATTCTTCTGTATTGTTCTAATTCGTGAGTTATTCCAACTCTTAAGAGGATGTTCAATCCTCAGGCCGAGCTGGCCTCATCTAGAAGGGGTTGTTTGAAATCCTGAGAGTTAACTCTTGAGAGGATGTTCTATCCTCAGGCCGAGCTGGCCTCATCTAGAAGGGGTTGTTTGAAACCCTGAGAGTTATCCCAACTCTCGAGAGGATGCTCTATCCTCAGGCCGAGCTGGCCTCATCCAGAAGGGGTTGTTTGAAACCCTGAGTTAAAAAAGCAAATAGGAAACAGCAAACAAACCGAGTATAATAACAAAGAGTCCTCCAGTCTTTTATAACAATTTAACATGATGGTACAAAACTCAAAGACAGGACCCTAGTTTTACGTTGAGGATCGGCTGTACTTGACAGCAGCTAATGATAAAAGATCTTCAAATTGGCTGCGTTCCATGGGCGGGGTATCTGTCTCCCTTCTGCGTCTTCAAGGTAATAGGCTCCAGGACCTACGACCGCTGTAATCCGGTACGGTCCTTCCCAATTCGGACCCAATTTCCCATCTCTAAGGGTTCTCGTGTTACCCATTACTTTCTGCAAGACCAGGTCACCTGGAACGAACTCTCTCGGTTTCACCCGTTTGTTATAGGTTGTACTCATTTCTTACTGATAGGCCTTGATTCTAAGCAGTGCTACCTCCCTCCTTTCTTTAATGAGATCCAGCTCGCGGGCCAACAGATCTCCATTTCACTCGAGGTTGAACTCATCGGTCCTCATCGTCGGGAGGCCGATCTCAAGCGGAATGACTGCTTCGGTGCCATAAGCCATCGAATAAGGAGTTTCCCCTGTGGATCTTCGTGGTGTAGTTCGGTAAGCCCATAGCACGTGGGGTAGTTCCTCCACCCACCTTCCTTTTGCTTTGTCAAGTCTTTTCTTGATCCCGAACAGAATCGTCTTGTTTGACGCCTCGGCCTGCCCGTTACACTGTGGATAGGCTGGGGTTGAATTGTAGAACTCCACGTTGAGTTCGGCACAGAATTACCGAAATAACCTCCCATCAAATTGTGTACCACTGCCGAAAATTAGGGCGCGCGGGATACCGAATCTGGTGATGATACCTTTCCACACAAATTTTTTCATATCTAACTCTCTTATATTAGCAAGTGGCTCAGCTTCTATCCACTTTGTGAAATAATCGGTTGCAATTACCAGGAACTTCTTATTCCCCACCGCCCTGGGGAACGGGCCAACGATATCCATCCCCCACTGTACAAATGGCCAGGGGCTCGTCAAGGGGTTTAGTTTCCCCGCGGGTTGGTGGATAAAAGGGGAGAAGAGTTGACACTGTTTGCATCGTTTCACATATTGCTGTGCGTCCTTTTGCATATAAGGCCACTAATATCCCTGGGAGATTTCTCTATGAGCAATCGATCGCCCTCCCATATGACTTCCACAGATTCCATTGTGGATTTCGTAGAGAAGGTCGTCTACCAAGGTTGGATGTACACACAATAGATACGGCCCGGTGTAGGAGCGACGGTATAACTTGTTCGTTTGAGAGAGCCAGAATCGGGCGGACTTCAATCTGACCTTGTGTGCCTGCTTCTTCTCGGTTGGTAACGTGCCGTCCTTTAGGAAGGACGTAATAGAGTCCATCCAGGACGGTGATTGTCCTGCCGAGAGGACTTCTCGTTGCTCGAGAGAATCGATTATGCTCGGATTTGGGAGATATTGAACCACCAACGTCCTCGTTCTAGTTCCTATTGCCATTGAAGCGAGACTAGCCAGACTATCGGCATGGCTGTTGTCTGCCCGACCTATACATTGTACCTTGATTGCTACAAACTTTCTCATGAGGCCCATTGTTTTCAGAAGGTATTTCGCCATGCAGTCGTCTTTTGCCTTGTAGTCTCCGTTCAGCTGGTTGACGACGAGTTGTGAATCACTGAACACGTCTAGTGCAGTGATGCCGAGCTTTATCACAACTTTGAGTCCGGCTATTAGTGCTTCATACTAGGCCGCGTTATTCGTAGCCTCAAAATCGAGCCGTAAGGCCTGCTCCACCACGTGTCCATCCGGGGATGTGAGGACCGTCCCCACTCCCGATCCCCGATGATTGGATGCCCCATCAACGTGCAAACTCCAAAGTCCTAAACTGGTTGGTTCCAAGAGCTCGGCTATCTCTAGTTCCTTGGACTCCATTTTCGTAAATTCTGCGATAAAGTCGGCCAGGACCTGGGCCTTGACCGCGGTGCGTGGCTGGAAGATGACATCGTGTTCCCCTAACTCTACTGCCCATTTGGTCATCCTCCTAGTTAGACCAGCTCTCGAAAAGATGGCCTTCAAGGGATATTTGGTGAGTACAACAATAGCATGGGCTTGAAAATAATGTTGCAACTTTCGAGACGCGATTATCAGTGCTTAGGCAAGTTTTTCGAGCTGTAGATACCTTATCTCTGGTCCTGAAAGAGTGTGTCCGACATAATAAACTAGCATCTGTTGTTTCCCTTTCTCCCTAACAAGCACTGCGCAAACTGTGTGATCGGATATCACAAGGTAGAGATACAATACCTCTCCCTCTTCGGGAGTAGAGAGTAGTGGCGGGGAAGATAAATACATTTTCAAGTCGTTGAGTGTTTTATCACATTCTTCGGTCCAACAGAACCTCGCTCCCATTTTTAGAGCCAAAAAGAATGGTTGGCATTTATCGAGTGCTCGGCTAATAAACCTGTTTAAGGCGTCCGTCATCCCTGTCATCTTTTGTACCTCTTTCACAGTGTTCGGCTTTCAGATGTCGACGATGGCCGTGATCTGATCCAGACTGGCCTCGATACCTCGGTTGGTGACTAAGAATCCAAGAAATTTTCCTGAACCAACCCCAAATACACACTTTGCCGCGTTGAGTCGTAGGCGATGGCCTTTTAGGATATTAAAAATGGTCTGTAGGTCAGACAAATGGTCTTCCTTCATCTTAGATTTTACCACCATATCATCCACGTAGGCTTCCATCTGCCTTCCCAAGACGTTGGCGAACATTTTTGTGATCATACGTTGAAATGTTGCCCCAGCATTTTTTGAGGCCGAACTGCATGACCTTGTAGCAATAGGTACCTCGGGGGTAATGAACGAAGTTTTTTCTTGATCGCGGAAGCTCATAGAAATCTGGTGGTAACCCCGGTATGCATCCAGGAAACTCAGACGTTGGTGTCCCGCCGTAGCGTCTATAAGCTGGTCGATCTTGGGGAGGGGGAAGCAGTCCTTTGGGCACGCCTTGTTTAAATTCGTGAAATCCACACATACCCTCCATTTCCCACATTTTTTCTTCACCACAACTGTGTTAGACAACCATTCAAGATACTGAACCTCTCTGATCGCTCCTGCCTCTAACAACCTTACAACTTCTTCGGTTACCGCTTCGACGTGATGCGGGGCCGAGCGCCGTCCCCTCTGCTTCACAGGTTTAATGGCAGGATTGACGTTCCAGGTATGCGAAATGTACGTTGGGTCAATGCCCGGCATGTCATACGGAGTCCAAGCGAAGACCTCTAGATTTTGCCGTAGTAAAACGAGCAGATCTGCCCTTTCGCGACCGTCTAGGGCTGAACCAATCAAAAAACATCTTTCCTCATTGTCGTGCTCGATCCTAACCATCTCGAGTTCCTCAACAGCTTTACTTCGTGCTTACCTTCCAACATCCTCTAGTGCAGGTATCTCAATTGCCTCAGCACTCTTGCTTTCACAGGGCTGTTCAGCCTTCAGTGCTGCCACGAAGCAATGCTTTGAGGCGGTCTGATCCCCGTGTACAACCTCGACCCCTTCCTGAGTGGGGAATTTCAGCACCTGATGGTATGTGGAGGGTACAGCCTTCAGCCCGTGCAGCCAAGTCCGTCCTACAATGGCATTGTAGGCCGAGAGTGCATCTATGACTAAAAAGTCTACCATAAGCTCGATCGGTCCGACCTTGACGGGTACGACGACCCTACCTAGTGGCTAGACCGGTTGAGAATCGAAACCAAGCAGTGGGGTGTGCACATGGGTTAAATCTCAGTCCCGAAGACCGAGCTTCTTTAAAAGGTCGTGGTACATTACCTCAACTGAACTCCCTTGGTCGACTAGAACCCGTTTTACATCGAAATCGAAAAGAGTGAGGGATATCACCAGGGCATCATTATGCGGGTGCTTAACCCTTTCCAAGTCATCCTCAGAGAAAGAAATATGCACGTCACTCCTGTTCGGTCTCGGTCTTTTACTCGTGATTGCTTGGACCTTCATCACTTCTGCAATGTGTCCTAACTTCATCATCTGCCCTCTCATGGTATGCTTCTGCTCTGCACTACCGATCGTCTTGTGAATTACATGAATGACCCCATGGTTAACGGGTCTATTGATACGATTGGTATGCTCCGAAGTGGGAGGTCGACGGTTATCTTCCTCCAAGAACTCTTTCAGATGCCCCTGCTACACTAAATCCTACAAGTGCTTCTTGAAAGCCCGGCAGTCTTCCGTCTTATGGCTACGCTCCCGGTGATAAGAACGTCTCCACCTGATTCCCCTTTCTATTGCCGATTGGACAACTGAATCGGGCAATCGCTCGGGCCACTGAAAATAGGGTCTGTCTCTAATTTGCGGTAAAATTTTATGGATGGATTCCTTGAATATGGAAATCACTACTCTCTTGGAATTGGTTCCCAACCTAATCGAGGGTTCTGTCGGGGCAACTCGTATCCTTTTATTCACTGGTGGTGGGCTCGGCCTTCTCGTTCGCGCCGGGTTACGTCGCTTCGGTCTCTCTGGACTCGACCTTCTCTCTCTAGACTTCGTCTTGACTTCTGTTCTCCCAACATCCTCCTCCACTCTAATGTACTGCTCCACTCGGCTCATCAGGGCCGACATACCATGTGGTGGTTTCTTGGTAAGGGAGGCCCTTAGCTTTCCTCCTGGTCGGAGCCCATGTTTGAATGAGGCGACTGCCAACTCTTCGTTACAATTCTCAATATCATTATATACCTCCCAATATTTCCTTGTATAATCTCGCAACGATTCCCTTTTTCCCTTTCGCAACGCCATGAGCGAGTCTAGCTCTTTTGGGATTTTCGTATTAGTAACGAACCTTGCCTCGAACCCACTGGCCAAATCCTTCCAGCTTGCTATGGACCGAGGTGGGAGGCGGTCGAACCATCTCAAGCCAACTTCCCCCAGACTAGAAGGAAATACCTTACATATGAGGGCGTCATTTCTGCTCCATAGGATCATCATCTGCCGATAGTGACTGAGATGGGTATATGGGTCAGAACATCCATCATACGATTTGAATCTCGGTAGAGTGAAGCCATGGGGTGGATCGGTTTGCTCTATACGTTCGGCGAAAGGTGTAGTGACCATTCCTTCCCCTATTGCGCTAGGCTCGACTGTGGTGTAGTACTCCGATGTTTCTTTGTGTTTTCGTGGTGGATCCTTATTTCGTTTGGATTTCATCGAGGTATAACTACTTCCCTCCGTGCTCGAGTCTGCGGCTTGCTTAGTGAATTCCTTGAGAATCTCCCCCAATCCCTCGTTCATCACCTCCTTCCCTTCTTTGCCCTTGCCCCTGGAGCTGGATGCCCCTGGTTCCCCTGAGTGGACAGAGGTTTGGTGGTCGCAGCGGTTGCTTAAGGTTGAACGGAGTCTCTGGATTTCCTGCCCCATAGCATGGAGTGTGGAATCATGGGCGAGATCTTGTTCAAGCATTCGAGCCACTCCATAGGCAAGGCTTCGCCCTTCTCTCCTTTTGTCTCTATGCTCTTCCACAACACGCGGCGTGGCATACTCGTCGAGGACAACATGCGTCTTTGATGGTGTTGCCATCGGTGGCTTTCGTGACTAGATTCCCACAAACGGCGCCAAATGTACGAGAAAAATTCGTATATTAGATTTGTTTGATGGATTGAATCCAGTCCGGATGAACCCATCTAGAACACCTGCAAAGAGGAACAAACGTGAGCTGACCGGCGGCGAATTACCGGGAGCCCCTCTGAAGGAGAAGTTAGATAGATGATTTTCAAAGTGCCAATGTAAAATAATCAATCTTGTTTATATTATTGCCTTACCCTCTTTTCCAATGAAGCTTTTCTTTTTATACTGAACAATCTGTCATTATTATCCATCATTGCCCTGACACATATAGGTCTGCCAAACCTGACATGTAGGTCTGTAAAGTCTGTGCGGCGGTGTCAGGTTTTGGTCACGTCACCATTAAATCAGTTACTTCGGTCGTACTATGGGCCGAGGTACCTATAATCTACCATGGCTGCTCGGTCGCATCACATTAAATGCTGTCCCCTGCGGTCTAATCGCATTAAATGCAATATCCTTCGGTCATATCGCATTAAATGCGTTTGTCAGAGTCAAAAATGGGAATATCTCTCGGTTCAAGAATGCCGAGCTGGTGGTGCCTGAACGAAAGCGACTTCCCCGGCCGAAGTATTATTTTGGTCCTGACCAGGGCCCGAGGACCCTTAGTCCGGGTCATCCCCATTCAATAATTTATAAATATAAGAATCTCTTTCTATAATTGTATGAAATAAATGATAAAGAATTGTACAAGGTGAATTCGTAGAAGAGTTGACTTGAACAAAGTAATAATAGTAAAAATAGTCGGCGACATATGTCTCTAGTGACTAAGTTAGTGTTTTGTACGAGAAAGAGGTGATTAATTTTAAAAGAGAAGAGTTCGACATATATTGAGAGAGAGAGAGAGAGAGAGAGAGAGAGAGAGAGAGAGAGAGAGAGTACATTTTCTATATTTGATAAGAGTTTTGGGCTTTTCTATGTTTGTTAAGAGTTTTGGGCTTGGAATTGGGTTAGCAATACAATAAATTTTACAATACATTGTTTACTTTGTTTTCTTTTTGAGTTGGGCTAGTAATTCAAGATTACCAAGCTCTTTACTAGACCTCGTTAGCAACCTATCAAATGGGTGGTTTTCGTAATTAAATCTGTTAGAATTGGAGTAATAAGACAATATTACCTCAACTTATTTTATATATTAGTTGTAAATTTAAATTTATATAAATTCATATATATTAGTTTAAATTTTAGTTCCCGGTTTTGCAAAAATATGAGATTATTATTTTTTGTTTTTTTTTATTTTTAATGATAAATTTTAAATTTTAAAAATGTTTCAATGAGTGGATTTAATTTTTTTTTATAAAAACTTAATAACAAATGAAGAAATTGGAAATAAATAACAAAGTGGAAAAGAAATAAAAAATTAAATAAAAAATCCGAAATAAAAAATGAAAAACTGTATGCGAATAGGACCGCAAGGACAAGTTTTGGTCTTGAATTTTCAAAGTAGAAAAGAAATGGAAAGAGAAAAAATAGGTGAAAAAATAAAGTGAGATTATTATTTATATTTGTCAAAAGACTTATTTATTTAGTTACCCATAAAAATTGAATCATATTAATTTTACTTTCCATTTGTTTCATTTACGTTAACAAATCCACATTATTCTCCGCAAGCAAAAGAGTTTTAAGTTTCCAAAGACTCTGCCCAATTAAAAAAGATGACACGGGTTAACAAAATCTACAATATTCTCTACAAGCATAAAAGTTTTAAGTTTCCAAAGACAACCCAATTAAAAAAGATAACACCACCCCGTTGGTATATTTGAACTAATTTTTCAAATCGACCCCAATTTATACAAATAATTCTTATGTTATTTGGGACCGTGACGTGCCAAAATCACATGCGTCCCAAGTTACAAAATTAGTTACCTCAAAAATAATTTAAAACATATTGAACTATTAGTCCAAATCTCACAATATAAATACATTATTATTTATTTTAAGAAAACAATAAAATCGGCAAACTCTCATGTTTCCTAATCCTATCCAATTCCTTCCTAATTCTCATAACAAACAAGCCCTAATTGTATCCGTGGCCCAACCTTTTCACCATCTATCAAAGTTTATGGCGGGCATGACTATCACCACCCTCCCCAAACAATTAATCATTGTGCTGATGGGACAAAATCTTAAAAGTTCCTTTAGGGTAATCAATCATCCCACTCACCACATGAGAAATCCAAATGTCATTCCTGAAAAGGACTTCCAAATCCATTTCAACTACTTTTTCTCAGAATACATCATATTCACCTGTACCCTCCTATCTCTTTACAATGTCCAGCCGTCCCACTAAGCGAAAGACCAAGTCCCACCTAAAAAAGGGTGAAGTACCATATGAAGATAACTTTGAAAATCTCTCCCTGTGGGCAATAAACTAGGAGGAAGAACATTTGTATACAAAACTTATAAGAGGAAAAAGGAGAGAAAAGCAAAATTGTGGCATCTGACTTTGATTCCATTGCTGCAAAGCAAAGATACATAGAGAGGAATGGTAGTAGAAGGAAGGAGAGTGGGACCTATGCCCATCGGGAGTTCTAGTAGGCACGTCCAATTGGGGCTAGAAACAGTAGCAGAACCAAGATTTCACCATTGGGGAGGTCTAATGATTCATTAAAGGCACTAAAACGTCGACTTATACATAAAATAATATAAAATTATATATAAAAAATAATACATTTTAAAAAATTCGGGGGGTCATGCCCCTGCACGCCCCCCTCTGTCCACCCTTAGCTAGACATCTATGACGAACCATTTGGTTCAGGCTTGACAAGTGTGGTGGCCTCTTGTGAATGAGTTGGATATATTATTGCAGCAAGTGATATGGGCATGATGCAGAG
>JAULJZ010000496.1:0-17265 GCA_032270985.1 Heliamphora pulchella
GGACGCCGGGGGTGGGGGGCCGAGGGTTTTGGTTTTGAAGGGTGGCTTGAGGGTGGTGGTTTTGGGCGGAGATGGCGATTTTGTGGGCAATTTTGTGATTTTCGTTAAATTAAACGAAAATTGTAACGGTTGGGGTCTCTTTAATGTTAAAATCAAATCTGATGGGGTGTTGTGCAATTTTTTAAAACCACATGGGAGTTTCTGTTTTTGTCAGAAACCTCATGGGAGGTTAGCAAAATTTATCCAAAAAATTAATAGTCCAACTTTACGTTTAGTAACGTTTATATTTATTGTGTTATGTTTAATTTTAGAATTTTTTATAAAATATGTTTGATAATTATTTTATTTTTAAAAAATATAAATAATCTTTAAAATTTTACTAAATTTTTGTAAACAAAAAATGTGTTATTCACTTGTTTTTTAAAACAAAATTTTATTTTATTCATTTTTCACCAATTTTGACCACTACTTTAAACCACTTTACAACATCTAGCCACTTACTCCGGCCACAACTTTTGACCACCACCACCAATTACCATCTCTGATCACCACATTTGACCACTATTTTTAATCATCTCCTTTAACTATCACTTTCGATCATTATCATTATCTCTTACTATCATCACCGGTTAACGTCTCTAATCACTACCTTCCGCTATTACATTCATCTAGAATTTTCAATCACTATTTTTAAAATATTTACATGCTAAACATATTTTTGTTTTTGATTTATTATAAAATAAATAATTATTTACTTTAAATAAAAAAATAAAAAATTATAACACATTACCAAATATTATGTTGCTTTTATGTACCCTAATTCAAAGAATAGTTGTAAGCATTATAGACATTAGAAATTTAGGTCAAATTTAGGTCTTATACCTTCCATATCTCCATATCTTTATTTATCCGATAAATATAGTAGAAGCCCTAAAAAATAGATAGATAAACTTAAAAAAATAGTACAATCAATACAGTGATCTCCATTTTCTTGTATTGAACCTTATCCATGATACCATATGCCAGCCCTATTGCATGCTCTTTTGTCATATGTAGCACAACAAACTGAGAAATAACTTGCCAGATGTTGACAATTATCAACCATTGTGGCAGCAACATCCAAGGCCCTGGCCGATAACGCTACTTTACCAACAAAATAGAAGTCCGCGTCGGCGTCACCACTCGTTACCATTGCCACCACCGCTCTTGTTACAGTCGCTACTACTAGCACTACTACTGTAAAACAACTTATACTCTTTTTTTGGTAAATCAATTTTGATCGTATGAAAGAAAATGTTTTAATTAAAAATATTTTACAATATTTTTATCAAATCAAACTCTAAAAAATTAGGTAACAATTTTACATAATCAAAACAAACAGAGCCTAAATTTCTCATGGAATTTATTTTCAGAACAATTAAAAGTCTAGATGATTGTGTATGGTTCCTCGCCTTGTTCCAAGACTTTATTAGATATGAAAATGACCAATCAAACAAAAAAATAAAAACAAGAAATAAAGATTGAAGACTAATAAAAATAAATTTTATTAATCTTCATGATGATAAGAACAAAGATACAAGAAAAAAATGCTATCAAAGAAAAAATACTACCTTTTGAATACATTGAAGAACAATCTATGTTACGCTACTTTTGCGATTTAAGTTATATTACTCTTACTCCTAGATAGAAAATCCAATGATGGATTGATGGAATGAAGAACATTAATTACAATGAATGCATTACATATATTTATATTTAAACAAAAAAAAAAAAAACTCCATAAATAACTACGGATTACTACTAATAACTTCTCAAAACTACCCTTAACACGAATTATTCCTACGATACTAAATGTCCTTCAAATAACTTCTTTTAATTGCCATGCTCTTGTCTTGTTATACCATTTGTCATCCTTCAAATCTTTCAATGAGAGCATTATGAACATTACCATATTATCCTCAAACAAACTTTGCAAGAAATCAGTTTATGTACACATATTTCAGAAACCAGGAAATAGGTGGGAAAAACTATCAATCCATATACATACAGATATATGAAGGATGAGTGTATTTCACCCAAAAAGAGCAGAACTGGCACAAAGATGGTGATATAAACAAGTACTTCATGATGTATATACAATAATAACCATAAGTCCACAACAAGAAAGGGGGTCAAAAGCATATCACCTGTCAAGCCAACCTAAGATCGTAATGCCCCTTCATTGTTCATTAGCTTATCGAGCACAAGATTAAGGTCCACTGATTGCCCGTTCTGTGTCAGTTTCCTCGCAGTTGCTCTTACTAAGTCCCTCCGGAAACCCATTGCTGTAACCTGGTCAACAACATCATCAATGGGAGCCTTGTTTGCAGTCCTCCCGGAACTTGATCCAGCATCAGCACTAGCAGCAGTTGGCAGTGCAGGTGGTAATATCTGGGCTTTTGGCAGGTGTGCATATTTACTTCCACCACCCGTGACCAAAGAGGAAGGAGAGAGTAGTGGAGGTTTCATTGTTAAGCTGCTGTAGTGGGAAGGAGATTCGTTATAAGAATGCATATTGCTGAAATTATCTGGCCTGGATGTGTGGGAATAACCGGCAGGAAACTCTGAGTCAGGCCTTCTCAAGAGTCGACCGTGCATTTGCTGGGAGTAATCCATATAAAGCGGCTGCATAGGCGGCCCACCAGGAGACTGAGAGGGGGATTGGAAGATGTTTGACTGGTAGTCATGAGATGGCATAGGAGGGGTTTCTTCAAGATGATGCGTCCATGGAGGTTGGGTTCGAGGAGCAACTGAACCAAAACCTGGATGCAGTTGAGGCAGTTGGGGTGATTGCGAGTCTTGAGGAAAATTAAAAGCAGGTTGATGAAGCTGAGAAGCAATTGAAGGGGGTGGCTGCGCCTGCTGTTGAGTATGAGGTACATTGTATCGCTGATAAGTGTCTGATAATGTCGTCCCCATCGGAAAATAATAAGACTCCGGCTGTGGAGTTGAAGGAATTGGGCTCTGCGGTATTTGGGTATGAACCTGTGTTGCGACAGGTGCGTCAGCTACTGTTGCATTTTGATAAAGTGGGGTCGGAGCATCAGGACAAAAAGTCGGAAGAGCTAATGAAAAAGCACTAGAAACTAGCAGATGTTGGGGAGATTGCTCAGAAGCAGATGATGTCGCTTCTAGCACTGAGGCAGCTTGAACTGCGGTCTTTTGTTCTTCCGATTGTCTGCTAATATTTGTGCCTTGAGTCTTGGCAAGTTGAAGCTGAGTTTCTGCTATTTCCTGTTTATCCTTTAGAAAATGTACGCCGTCTTGAACCTGCATACATTTGCATACATTAAACAGTACCCAAAACAAACAACTGTCAACTTGAAGAATTCCACTGTCACTCTGCATGAAAAACGATTAAGTTCTGCTTTGCATTACATTCCAACCATTCAGTGGTGTATCTTGATTAAATTTTTGGAGATGAGATTTGGGTTTTGTCTAAGGCACCTACAGCTTCTCACAACTCATTGCTAACTTTTCTAAATGCCAAACTCCAATTCACTCGCCAGTTTAGTTTGTCAATCACATCAAATTCAAATTTCACAAGAGCTTAAAAGACAGATTGTGGCAGGGTGCACCGATACATGACTTGAATCAGTGACTTGCACAAAAACAGGCTACTTGAGTAAACTACCATCCACAAATTTTTCTATCCGCTACTGGAAATGCAAGAGGCTAACATATCCACTTTTGGCAGTTATTACCTTAAGTACTAATTCACAAAGTAAAAGTGAAAAGGGAGAGTAAGGGAGTGACCTTTGTAAAAGTAACTTAGAGACTGAGAGCATCTCCAGAGCACATATGTACATGTATAGATGTACATCTATATATGGTACAATTTATGGCGGACTGGTGAATGCCAATACAGGTATCAGGTGAGAATGTAAGTTTATAGTTTGACATCTCTAAACCATTAATTTTATAATATAGGGATCTGCCTTCAAAAGTTTGTGTACGCAGGCATGTCCTTAACATTAAATATTGTATATTGTACAATATTCTCCTATAAGATGATATTATTTATCAAGGTAATTACCTAAATGGGATATCAGAGAAAAAAGAAATTTCTATCCCCAGCTAGAGGATTTTCTTTAATATCAAAAGTAAGGTTAATTATTCTGCCTCAAATATTTTTAAGGACTAGAGGATCCAAATGTCTAATTTAGTAAGGATCGGAAATCAATCTCGTACCTCCAAACTTATCATATCCGGTCAATGCTGGTACACTTGGGAGAATAGAAGAGTCCATGCAACACTGACTACAAATTATATACAAACATAATGACAATGCAATGGCTGTATGTTATATGTAGTATACATATAAGACAACGAAGACAGAAGTGTAACCAGAGAATGCACTTGTTACTGGCAGGAATCCATAACCTATTGTCTTGAGGTCACCAGTACAACACTTCTTACATGCTGCTCAAAACTTCTATGCAAGATTCCACTGCAGGTGCTGTTAGAATTTTAAATGAAGACCAAAAACCATTAACAATGTATTCCCAACCTTAATTAACCAATACAGGAATTAAGAGGAGTTTATATAAGCTAACCCACCAACTTAAAGACTAAAATACCCACATAAAATAAATTAAATTACATTCCTCACACGCCCCCTAACTCAAGATGCGAGGGCCGAGAGCAACAAGAGTTCGTTAAGAAGAAATCGAAAACGAGCAGTAGTGTGTGTTTTAGTAACGAAATCGGCCAACTGTGGCGAGAATGGTACAGAAGGGCAAAGTAATAGTGCCGGACTAAAGATGCTGGTAAACAAAATGATAATCAATCTCGATATGCTTAGTGCCGCTCGTGGGAAACCGAATTATGAGCAATCTAAACAGCACTTTTGTGGTCACAATACAAAGGGGTTAACGAAAGTAACGAAACACCCACGTCAAACAAAAGCAACCAGAGCTACACTATCTCAGCATCAGTATTGGTCATAGCACGATACTCAACTTTTGCTGTGGAACAAGCAACCACAGATTATTTCTTGCTTTTCCACAAAATAAGAGAATTCCTAAGAAAAACACAAAAACCAAAGTAGGATTTTCGATCAGAGATTCAGAAGCATCTCCCGCCCAATTAGCATCAGCATCAGCATCAGCAATAAGATTCAAACTCAATCAGCATCAGCATCAGCGATAAGATTCAAACTCAAGTGGAAGGAAGAAGAAGGCACATAGTGCAAGATGCGTAGTAAAGTAGTCCAATGAGTAGACCGGGGGCCAAGACAAATTAACTATGTGGACAGTGGAGGCAATATTGGGACGAGTCACAATTAGATAGACTAAGCAACCAACTAGCTCACGACACTCAGTTGAATTCTCAAGAGGAACGCCATAAGAAGCAGAGAATTTGGCATTTAGCTCAATAGGAGTCAACCATCTTGTCATCAGTAAGATTGGCACGATGAAGAATGTTCCTATCATACTTGGACAACCTCGATGCTGACGAAATAACAGAGAGCGCCCAATCTTGCATTTCAAATTCTTGGAACATATGGAGTTTCACTTCACTAATAATAGCAGAGCCAGAACCAGTAATGATCATATAATCCACGTATAACAATAGGAGAACTAAGCCAGTAGAGGTGTGCCGAGTAAAAAGAGCAAAGTCATGTGAACTAGGTTAAGAACCAATACGTAGCTCAGTAGACTGAAAACGCGCATACCAAGCACGGAGAGATTGCTTCATCCCATATAAAGCGCAATGAACACAACAAACAAGGCCATGAGGATGAGAGAAACCTACTGGAGGACGCATATAAACTTGTTTAGACAAATACCCAGAAAGAAAGACATTCTTCACATCTAACTAAAACATAGGTCACTGGTGGACAACAACCACATAAATCAAAGTGCAAATAGTGGTCATCTAGACAACAAGAGCAAAAATCTCCTCATAATCAGCACCATACTCCTGAGAAAACCCTTTAAAAACTAAAAGGGCTGTAAAACTCTCCAAAAAGCCATTACAATGAGCCCTTAATTTGTAGACCCACTTGCAACTAGTCAAATTCTTACCAACCGGCATTGGAACCAACTCCCAAGTATAAGTTTTAGTAAAAGTAGTCAACTCATCATTCAAAGTATTGAACCAAGTAGGAGCAATACAAGCTTCATTATAGGATCTGGGTTCAAAGTAAGTATAGATGCAAAAGAGAAAAGAGCAATACGAACAACCATTAGTTAGGAGTCGGATTTGGCCATTGCCCTACATTCAATTCGGTCGTTGATGGAATTTTATTGGTTTAATTGAAATTATAAAGTTATAAATTATAATTAAAAACTAGGTTATGTTATTCACTATTTATTGGATGGTGGATAAAGGGGTAATAGAGATTACAAAATTTAATATCTATACATTTTTGGAACTAAAACCTACAATTTTTACAAATATCAATGCACTTTAATTTACACATAAATCTATACACTTTTTATCCATTGTCCACTGCTCAATGGGCAGTTATGCATTTGACTTATTGATTGGGTCATGCTAACCATCACCCATTAGACGGTGAATAAAAAAGTAATGAGACAAAAAAATTAAATATTAATATATTTTTGAATGTGAGATTTATTATTTTTCACAAATATCAATTCACTTTGCATAAATATTTATACAGTTTTTATCCATTACCCACAGTCCAATAGATGGTGGTTAGAATTTTCTTTATCAATTGGGTCATACTATCCACTGGCCATTAGGTAGTGAATAAGAAGATGCTCATGAAAAAGTATGTTTAACATCAATACACTTAGAAAGGGGGTAATACATTACAAACTTGATTTAATTAAAAAAAATTATTCTAAATATTTATTAATTTAGAATAAAAATAAAATTTATAAATAAATTTTATTTTATTTTTCTAAACTGTAAACTATCAAACAATCCTTGCACAAAGTGAGTGGAATGGAGGCCATGGGAGTGACCTTTAGGCCTCCTTGGAGCTAATAAGATGAGACGCAAAATTGCCAAATCAAAAGAATGATGGGACCAACTGGGGAAATAAGTAATGGGGGAAGGCCACGTCGTCACCTGAGCAACCTCAACCCACACCCATCGTTCATGTCATGTCAAACTCAATTCGTAGGAGGCAATGGCACAGAGCTTTGTAATTTTTAACACGTGTGTTCTCATCGCCTCCCCTTGTACAAAAGATGGGGCTAAAAACAAAAAGTTGTTTGGCTTTTGGCACTCCAAAAACTTGGAATATTAAAGCTCTATTTGGCTATCTACAAAATTAGTTTTTTTTTATAAAATAAAAAAAAACTTTTAAACTATACTGCGTGGTTTTTCTTAAAAAAATCACTTATTTCTTTTTTCTTTTTTCTAAGAAAAAAATCATATACACATTCGAAATATACTAACTCTTTTTTGGAATAAAATTACTATAATATCATTAATTAAAAAGTTAACTCTACTCTTAACGATAAGAAAGTCAAGCCAATATCTCAAACACTGTAACTTAAAAGTAAAAATTAAGGACATATTAGATATTTTAACAAAAAAATAAAAAGAAAAGGTACCGTAAAAAAATTATCCCAAACGCTCTTAACTTTTTTTTTGTTTTTTTTTTTTTGTCTAAAAAAGTTAAACATTTTAAAAGTCAAATTTTTTAGACATCTCAACCAAAGACTAAGAATCCCTACAGGTCTGGATTAGTCTTCTTTTTTTAGTCCAGTTTGTCTTCCATTAGTAACAAATTATAGACTGTTTTACTTGGGTCTATTTTAAGTCCAAAAATGGTTTAACTTGATGATGGAGAGAATATGCTTTATTTTTTATAATATTTAAAATGTTTATACAAAAAATTAAGTTGATTGAATACCCATATAAACATGACTAGATGTGGTCCTAGCAGAGACTTGTGGCTGAATATCTTGGGCAGCTACCATGAAGGATTGAAACTATTCAAACATAGATTGCCTATGAGATGATGAAACGTGTGAAGAGGCAGATGCTTCAGGGCCCCCATGAGGACGAGATTACTGTTGTGGTGGC
Organism: Heliamphora pulchella; assembly: GCA_032270985.1. NCBI lineage: Eukaryota > Viridiplantae > Streptophyta > Magnoliopsida > Ericales > Sarraceniaceae > Heliamphora > Heliamphora pulchella. The sequence goes on from JAULJZ010000496.1 coordinate 8,050, forward strand.
CGAAATGATGATTGGGTGAACAAGCTAGAAGAATTACGACCCTTGGATTTACAAAAGCTTACAACACGCATTCTTTTAATATCCTTTTTGGTGGCAAAAAGTGCACTCATCCATTGCGACACGAAGTTTGGGCTTGCCTGTAACCTGAATCAAATGTGATGCTAGATTAGGTAAGATACATGGTGAACATAAACTGGAGGAGGCAAGTGAAGCGACAAAAACCAATCGTGAAGAAGGAAGAACATGAGCTTCTTTGAGTCTGGTTTCCTCAGCCATAAGTTCACGGACATCACCTTCAATTGAGAGCAAAGGGGATCAATGCACAATAGCTCCACGGAGAGGCTCAATTGATCTCAAAGGGCCATGAAACTAGCCGCTATTTTTCCCCGTATTTCACATAGCTGTCAAGAAGCTGTAAATTAGGAGGTTTCATAAAAGCTAATTGGTCTAAACAATTTGTTATCTCTTTATACAACCCCTGAATAGATTTGTCTTTCTGAGTAGCACATCGAATGGACATCTTTAATTTATACTGCTGAACAAATTTTGATTCAAGATACATGGTCCTTAAATAATCCCATACTCTCTTTGTTGTGTCATGTTTTGAGAAATTCATATCTATACTTGGTTAGATAGAATTGTGAAACCAAGTGAAAATTTGTGCATTCTCCTCAATCCTTATCCCATGCAACAATTGCAAAATCATAACCTGCTATCTTAAGATCAAAAGGCCACGCAATTGAACCAGTGACAACTCCATAAACCCTTGCCAACAATAAAATTACTCATAACACTCGACCAATATGAGTAATTATCACTTGTAAATCTAATGCTTGTGGGTTGTGGCTTGGAATTTATCCTCCTATAATGATTTAGGGACGAACATTACAAATAATCAAAGAGCAATGGAGAAAGCAATAAGCCAAAGAGAGAACTAAGAACCCCTTGAGCAAAAGAACCAATCATGGTCTCTCTATACATTCTCTTCCTGACTTCCACATTGAAGAGCATCAAACAATAACATCCAAATTTAAGGCAACTATGCAATTGTCAATCAATGTAGAGAAAGAAACTCAGAAGACAAAGAGAGATTTGCAAGTTGTTAATGGGAGCAGTGCCTTCAACGCCATGCGGGGACAGTGTTGCGTGGCCACAGGACACCACAGTGGCAACACAGAAGAGGGATGGCGGCGGCGGCGAATGACGGCGGAGTCAACAAAGAGGGGGACGTCGGCATATAGGGGTGACGGCGGCAGCGACGACACAAACAGGGGATGATGACGGCGGTCGATTCAATGCTAGGGTCCCGGGCGACTGCGGCGGCGGTTGTTTAAGTGCTAGGCTTCCAGCAAGGAAGTTGATGGCTAGGGCTAGGGCTTGTTCAGTTCTATCTAGCAAGGGTTCCAACTGCAACTTCCGACACCGGCGGTGGCGACGGCTAGGGTTTTGTGTGGTGGCTATGGTTTAGGCTGTGATACCATGTTAAAATATTAAGAGAAGACCAAAAACCATTATCAATGCATTCCCAACCTTAAATAACCAATACAAGAATAAAGAGGAGTTTATATAGGCTTACCCTACTAACTTAAAGACTATACTACCCACATAAAATAAATTACATTACATTCCTCATAGGTGCAGTACCATGCATCTCACATATAGTGAACACCACAAATGGCAGCAAACAACAGGTTAATAACTGAGTTTTTCCTTTCAGATCTGCAGATTTGACCATACCAATCTGTGAATTTGACTAGATGCTACTCACGGCTGGTGGATCCATGACTTATAGGCTTATAGTGTGATCCATCCACCTTGGTGGACAATTATGGAAGTTTATTACTATAATTAATAATGTCTAAGCATGTAAAAGTAAAGCATCTTCCCAGAAAGTTGCGGTGGAAACATAAAAAGGCATTGTAAAAGAGACATACCTCCCTCAGAATATTCTCTATCTGCCTCAGTTTTCCATCTGTTCTCCTGCTATTATACTCAGCAGAGACCTTCAAATCGTCAACAGCATTCTCAAGCTGGCGTGATTTACTCTCTAGTTGAGAGATTCTTGCACTGAGAGCATCCACTGATCGTAACAGGTTGTCAAAATGCACCTTAATTGTCTGATTGATCTCAGAAACTAATGCCTTCTCATCGTTCTCCCGAGTAGATTTCGCAGAATCAATGTGGTCCATAGAACTGCAATTCTGTATGTGTTGCTAGACAAACCCTCAAACAGCATACAATTATGTGGTGTATGATAAAATTAATGCAACAATTCAAAAGGAATAAACATAAAATTCTCTTCTATTATATGGTCAGTCAATCTCATACGGTAAAGTTCAACAACTAATTATAGCCAGAATGCTAGTGCTGTTTGACCAATCTGCAAAATTAATGTGACATACCAACTTTCTAACAAGTTACCTTTACACAATCAACATAGGACTGCGATTTAGTATTTATATCGGGTAAGTTCAACAACTAATTATAGCCAGAATGCTAGTGTTGTCTGACCAAGCAGCGAAATTAATGACGTACCAACTTTCTTACAAGTTACTTTTACACAATCAACATAGGACTGCGATTTAGTATTTATATCGGCGCAACTCTAAAATATTGTTTGAGGTTATGTTAACACTGCATAACACAGGGAAAAACAAATAAGTATACCAAGAACAGGCAGAAGCGTGTTTTAAACAAAAGTGCTCTTACTGGAACCCTTTTACCGTTATAGTGATTGGATTAAACCCTATGTCATTTCGTATTAGAAATTGAAATTTTTCACTTTTGAACAGACAATAAGTGCCCAGTTTTTGTGAGTTTGGGTTGGTTCAAACCACAGAAATGGTCCCTCATCATGCAGAGCTAAGACTACGTACATTCTATCCTTACCAAACTCCACAGGGCAGAAGCGTCATGCACTGGGCTAGTGGGCTGCCCTTTTAAACTCAAGCAACTGCCAAAGCAAGCAGCAGGAACTATACAAGGTGAGCCTGTTAGAGATAGTACCAAACAGACATTTTGAGGGTTTAACTTGCTAAAAAGTTCAAAATTACGAACTGATCCGTAAATGGTCAAATAAGATTCAATTGACCACTGGCACTAAATTTCTCATATGAGCATAACTCTTTAAAGTTAGGGATCATCAAAACTACACACATTATATGGGTATATAGTTGCAATTTTTCTAATCCACAAGACAATAGTCACCTTAGAACTGCAATTTTAGATGACCTGTTCACGTTTTCAAAAAGCTCCAGAAACTTGTTTCATATTTCATAAAACAACAAAAATAATGGTCGCTGCAAAATAAATAGAGCTACTTCACCAAAACATAAATCCCAATTAATAAGTTCAGAAAAAGAAATGGACAATTATTGTAATTCCTCAAGAAGCATCCGCAAAAGCCGCTCAATTTTAAATCAAAATGCTTTGTTTCAGCTAGTTGAGGTCTGCCTCATAATTTGATTAGTACTGCACTCAAGCTTGATGGGTATTATGATAACTTACCAATCTATATTATATATTATTGGCTATCTCAGCAGCCGCCATTATATATTATTCTCTTTCATTAAAAATATAGTGAAATCCTAGTGTAAGTTGTGGATTTAGGCATTCTTGGTTAATCAAGTATATCTACGTGTCATTTGTGATTACTTGATTATTCTTGTAGTTAAGGTGTGCGCATTTGGTCATTTCCAAACATTTTTTTAATGTTTACTTCATCTAAACTTCATTATTTAGCTACACTCATTGTCTATTATGTTGCCTCGATTGCCTGGCAATCTGTAGCTCATTAATAGGCATCGTAAACAAAACCTCATCTTTTATTCACTCACTCTGCAACAGTAGATGCACTTTCCCACTTCAGACACCCTGCTTTAATACCATGCTCCCTCAGTGTCATTTATTGAATGATCAATTCATGCTCGCAAACAAAATCCCTTTTGGTACCACTTAATTTCATTCATTGACAAATTACAATGCATTTTTGTTTAACAAAACCCCTAAAATCTTGACACGAGGTTAGAATTCTTCCAAAGTAGTATCTCACTAATGGACGGGAAATGTTATGCTAGGTTCGAATCGAATCCCATTCTTTTGGATATCAGAAGAAGGGAGATGAATGCCATAATAAGAGCTCAACGCCAAACCTTGACTTGGAACTCACTTATAAGCTCGCACTCCCCGCACCAGTCCCCACCATAACGCACCACCAAAACACACACAATATTGGTCACACCACGTACTGCAATGTCTATACCTAAAGCCCTATGTCTATTACTTGTCAAAACGTGAAACCACATAAAGAAAAGATTACTTAATAATATGAAAAAAGAACAGAAGAAAAATGATTGTGTTTTCTCTTCATCTTGTTTGGATGTTTGGATAAAGAAGAGAGAAAAACACTCATTTCTCTCTATCTTGTTTAGTTAGTTCACATAAGAGGGGGAAAAAAGTGACTTACATAACTTTACTAAACTAACCCTATTTTAAAGTAATAATACTTAATACATTTGTTTTTTTGAGTGCCCCTGTTTGGTATCTCAAAAATGCTAGCTTTTTTGCAAAAAAAAAAACATCTTTTAAACCATACGGCCCATACTGTTTGGTTTTCCAAAAAAACAACTAACTTTTTTTCATCTCTTAATCCAAAAAAAAAAACCTATACACATTCCAAACACCTTAAGTTTTTTTGAACTAAAATTAATATAATATTCTCAATTAAAAAAATCAACCCTCCTCACAAAAACAAAAACAAAAAAGCTGTACTAATATGCCAAACACTACAATTTAAAAGCAAAAAGTAAGGATATATTAGACATTTTAATAAAAAGTAAAAAAAGCAAAAATGCTACTATAAAAAATATTCCAAACACCCCCAACTTTTTTTTACGCCTCTTTTTTCTAAAAATTCTAAACATCTTAAAAGCTAAACTTTTTAGACATCCCAGGTCCTTAATATTAGCATTATAAAACATTAGCATTTAAGAGATTTCTTTTATCTAAAAATCTCTCCACTTTTAGACATTCAAAAATATGGTTTACAAAAATAACTAAATCTCTCTATTTCTTTCCATTTATCTCCTCTTTAGTCACCCAAACAAGCGATTGGAACCATTTCTTTCCATTTATCTCCCCTTTAATTACCCAAACAAGTGAATGGAATGATAGCATAATCTTTGCTTTCCTTTTCTTTTCTCATCAAATCACCCAATCTAAACATGTAAAAAAACACAAATCATTCACTTATATACACAACAACCACAAGATCCTACGGTATTATAATCGGAGATTACCAAAACTTTAGCACCGGTCAAGTCAATTTCACCCACCAAATCAAATGCTTTATATGACATATATACGATACAAATACACGTGGGCGCGCACATATATTCCCAGGGGAAGAGAAAGAGAGACGCACTCTGAAAAAGGAAGGGCGAGACTGAGACGCCCCGTGGTGTTGAATACGATGGAAATCGACTTCTTCTTCTTCTTCTTCTTCGCTTTCCTCGTCGGGGTCGAAGAAGCTGTAAGAAGCTTTGTTTTGGGGTCTGGAAAGTTCCATGATTTGCTTGTCCCTGAACTCCGACGATTTCATGGATCGGAATCGAAGCTAATATCGAAAGTTGCTAACTCGCCAACTAATCACACTTACCACCTATGGCTTGTTCAGGAAAAGGAAGGGAAAAAAAAAGTAATCGTTTTATTTTTAACTAATGCGTATTCAGTTTTCTAAAAACAATACTTATTTTTTTTTTCAAAAAATATTTTTTTATAAAATAAATTCTATAAAAACTATAAGATTATGTATGGCAAGCAAGTTAAAAACTGAATCTTTTAACAACTTTATTACAAAATAAATAGCTAATGGAAATTTTTGTTTTTGGGATATATAATTGATAAATAATACCAAAAATAAATTTTACAGTGAAGGTCATAATCACACCCTAGCCAACCAAAAGAAAAAGGAACTCCCACAACTCCAGAGGCTAGAAAGGATCAAAGCAACACAAAGATTCACACGTCTTAAAAAAGACAATTACAAAATACAGACACAACTGGAACAACTGGAGCCAAAAGACAAACTTCCAAAACTAAAACTCTATCCAAAATTATTAAAGATCTTTTTTTCCTATTAATCGAAAAATTTCTGATCTTTTTATCGAACTTCCTTTTGTTCTCTTCTTTGGATACTGAATTTGATTTATTTTTACCTTTGATTTTATCTTATCAACCTCTTTACTAGGGAAACAGATCTTCACGGTAGACATGATTGGAGAAGAAGTGATATGATCAATAGCATTTCACTCCTCTTCATAGTTATCATCCTCTCTGAGTTTATAAAAAGAAAGAATGTCAAATACATTTAAAAAATTCAAAATATTAGAAGTGAAAGCCCCATCAGGCTTCCTAGACGGATTAGTGTCGAACCCCCCTTTAGAAGCTTGAATAATATTTTATTTTTCACGAGAAACTTGATTAGCATTTTCATTTCATTTCTTCGCATTAATCAATTCCTTACTAGAGTTCTTATTGTCATTCTTTTCTTTTCTCCCCCAAACTTGTTTAGAAATTTTCATACCCTCTTGCACATTCACACAATTATTAAGATTGTGACCAAATATATTAAATTTAGTACATCTTAAAGGAACCCAAGAAGTTTTAATCCGAATAACATAGGGATCTCCTTTTCCTAATACTTGCCAAGTATCATATCGCCTATTCCGTCCACAATTCAATGGGCACATTATATAGATTCACCAACAACGGCACACTTGAAAACCCCTTTATGGAGAGCGACATTCTCGATTTTTATTTTTTCAGTGCAACATATCTCCCTCCATAATGGTACAGACCATTCTCAAGAATCTCATCATTCTTAAATTTAAAGATAAAGTATCTATTTTCAACAGATATTATATCTTCAATAGTATCTTTCCATATTCTTTCTACCAAAGCTTTGACATAATGGAATGACATCCTCTTTTCAAAAAAATAACCAACCAAAGTATGATCCCAAAGAGGAAGACCAAGCTTAGCAATATCCAAAGGAATAGCATACACACCCTCCACCATAGGATCTACATCATATTTCTTGATTCGATGTCTTGATTTAACAATTAATCATTTTTTACAAACAATAGATGACTAAGAGGAAGGTACCGTCTCTTTAACTAAATTTACTCTATTCTTATTAGGTTATTTGGGAGAAATGATTGACGGGATACAATTCACACTTTGAGCTGCCTCTATTCCATTTTTCACAATACCACTATAATTTGTCAACACTTCACTAGCATCAAGGCCAAGCAAGTGGATGTGTTTATCGTGGTTGGGAGAAGAAAATTTAGAAGGGTTTTATTTTCCCCAAGAATTGCTTATCATAAGCCCATCTGTAACAGCTTTATTACTAGTACTTAAAATTGGCCATTCTTCAGCATTCATCAAAGCTTGAATATGAGTATTCCAAACATTAGGTTTCTCCATATTAGTGTCTAATTGTGGTGAGCTTGATATTCCGCACGTACAAACACCCATATAAATACAATTATTTGCAACATTCATTCCATCTGACTCGCTTAGGCACTCCAGTGCCATTACTTTGTCACCAATATGAATGGAGTTTGTTTTGAACCATGGAACGGTAAAATTCTCTTTCGATAGAAATTTTGGAGGATCTTCGAAGACGGAAAAAGCGATGAAGAGATATATCTCATGCTTTCTATTCCACTTGTTCGTGAAAATCTCTTAAAAGATTCTCCTTAATGAACTTTTTGATTTTTTAAAAGAATTTTTCCCCATTAAGATCACCCAATAGAACAAAATAGTTCAAAGAAAAGCATAGTGAAAGAAAATTGTGCATATTTTTCTTTTTATTTCTTTTCATTCACTTTACTTTTTTAGCGAATTAATTTTTCTTATAATTTTCTGGACAACTGAACATAGTGTATACGATTAGCAATTACTTGTGCACATTTTAAACGCTTTGTTCATTTAACAAGAAAAAAATAATCATTTTATTTTTTTACATGTGTATTTAATTAATACAATAAAATATGAGTATTCGAAAAATAATTTTCTTACAAAAAATATTTCCCCATAAAATAAATTTTGTAAAAGATATAATATTATGCATTGCAGAAAAGATAAAAATTGAATTTTCTATTAACTTTCTTGCAAACTAAATAAGTAATGAAAACTAATTTATTTATATTTTTTATTCCTTTCTTTTATTTCACTTAACTTTTCTCATGAATTATTTTTTCGTATAATTTTTCCGACAACTTAATAGAATCTAAAAAAATTACACACATACGCGATGAAGGAATGGAGTGCTCGCTCAAGTTCTGAATATTATAAGATGACATAGGCTCTGTTTGGGTGGATCTTGTTTATTTACTTACTAACTTATTTACTTTTTTGCATATTAGCAAATAAGCAAAATTTTATTTAAACCACTTCATTTGGATGGTTTGTGACTTATTTGCTAATTTGCTTATTGGCTTATAAGTTAACTTATTTAGCTTATAAGCTAGCATATTTGTTTATTTGATTACCCAAATGAGTTTATTTACTTATTTGCTTATGGCTTATTTTTTGGCTTATAAGCCAATAAGCAATAAGTAAAATTACTCAAACGGGGCCATAGTTTCGTTCATTATAAAAAAATAAAACACTTAGAACATGTTTGGACTAACTTTTAAGTCGGATTTTTTTGTAAAAAAGTTGGCTTTTAAGCTGCACTGTTCGGTTTTTAAAAAAATTAACTTTTTTTTTCATCTCCTAATTTAAGGAAAAAAATCAATACATATCCCAAACATCCTACTCACAAAAACAAAAAGCTGTTCCAATATCCAAATATTATAACTTAAAAGCTAAAAGTAATAACATTTTAAATATTTCAATAAAAAGAAAAAAATTAAAAAAATTATTACAAAAAATTATCCTAAACAATTAAACATTTTTTATTCCTCTTTTTCTGAAAAAACAATCCTCTTAAAAACCAAAATTTTTAAACATCCAAAATATGCACTTAGTATTAGATCTCTAAGAGTTTATAAGATTTAAAAAACTTAGCATGTTCTTACCTTATGTATGAATTTTTCTAACTTTCCATGGCCTTTTGTATGATACTATTTTATTATGCATGATTTGTTTTTAACATTTGATAACAAATTAGGAAGGATGATATTTATTTTTTCTTGTCCATTTTTA
>JAULJZ010000507.1:0-17265 GCA_032270985.1 Heliamphora pulchella
AAGAGATACCGACTATGGCGTTGACGGCGCGAGGGGAGGCCAGATCCGGTGGATCTGGTTGAGGCCAAAGCAACAGATGGCAGACAACGGCGAAAGTGACAGACGACGACAGAGATGGACGGCGACAAGATCGGCTGGGCGGCGCCGAAAAGGATACTACAGGCCACAAGAACGTAGCTCTGATACCATAAAGAAAATGAGAAGATTGTATATTTTATATATATTAAAACTGTACAATATATTACCTATTTATAGGCGAATAGAGATAAACAATAAAAAAAATACAATAAATATAAAAAATAAAATAAAATAAAATAAATCTAATATTCTACCGATCAATCTAATATTCTATAATATCTAAACACATATACAGCACTCGCTAGTTTGAATAATTTCTAGCTTTGATTTATCAGTGAGCCCATTGACTTGCTGCTGACTCTCAGTCTCGCACCGTGTCTTCATTTTTCAGTCGCTTTGGTTAATTTCCCATCGTAGAAAGAGAATTCTCATCAAATTCCCGAAAATGGCTTCCCGTGAATTCGTTTCCTTCATCTTTCTCGCCCTCGCGATCTTCTCTCCTCTTCTGGTACGCCCACTTTCTTCTTCAAAACCCTAACAAAAACCCTAACATTTCTTAATTTACACTTTACAGGTCTTTGCGCAATCACACTCAGGGAACTTGATCCTTGATATCTCGATTGAACCTTCTTCGCCTTTTTCAGTCGCCCTTGAAACCCTCCAAAGACAGATCAAGCAAGTCAATTGTTTCTATATATATATGTGTGTGTGTGTGTGTGTGCGCGCGCGCGCTCTCTAGAAACTTTTTTCCCTCAGTTTTCTCGGCAACCAAACAGACGGTAACATTGTTTTTCTTCTCTATTTTCCAGCTATACTTTTGAGAGTATTGGTCTTCTTCGCCGTGCGATGACTCACGCATCTTTCTCGGAAGAAAACAACAAAGCTCTGAGCATTTTGGGGGCGAACGTGATCGAGGCCTCTGTCGCCCTCCGATCACTCGTTAAAGACGTTGATATCTCGTCGAAAGATCTGACCCGTCAGTTGTCGGAGATTTCCAACGTGGAGTCGTCGTGTACTGCCGACGGATTGCGGTTGGGCTTGCACAAGGTGGTCAGGGTTTCTCCAAAGACCGATTCGTCGGCGCCGGTGGTAGTGTGTGGGGCTTTTCGGGCGGTTTTTGGGGCAGTTGCGGTCGATACCAAGAATTCCGATTATGCCGGCAGTGTGTTCTTGAGGGTTCATGGTGGCCACATTGGAAGAGCACTTGCATGGTAAGTTGTTAATATGAGTGTCTGCTATATATATACTTATGTTATTTTCACATTGTAGGGGGATTGAGTTTGTATGCGTTACCTATGTTGGCTAACTGCTTTTGGTGTTTTTGAAACTGGTTTGTGGTTGATGATTTTAGTGATCATCACTAGCTTATTTAATGCCCTATGATTGCGTAGTGAACTGATCTCTAATTTAATGCTTGACAATCTTAGTGAATATTTGAATGAAAAAAAATGTCATTTTGGAATGTGGGAGGATCCAGTTGTAGAGAACTTGAGCACAATAGGTCCGAACACGTCTCTCTGGAGAGATTCGAAGAGGGTGTGATAGGATGGGGGAAGAGAGGAGTTTGAGGAGAGAGAATTGTGTTCCCGATGTCTATGGAACTTATATCATAGAGAGAAGAAAAGTATACATGGTGTACAGTTAGAAATAAGCAAGCTCCATCTCTGCAGGGAGAGGGAGATATAAGCAATCCTGAATAAAATCATGCTGTCAAAGATAAGATGTGAGTAGGAATCAATTAATGAATGATATAGTTTATAAATAAAAGACCACGTGGGGCACGGTAGGCCCATTATATATGTGAGGGGCTACAAATAGAAAGGTGATTTGTGTCCAATGAAGATGAGATGTCTCGATGAGGTGGGGTATGTGTCGGTGGCCTGTTGCCATTCTTTTCTCAGGATAAATCCCTGCTTGACTAAAGGGATTGTAATATGGATATTTGTGGCCTCAACGCGTAACTATTAATCCCTTGTGAGTCGTGACCCACCAAACCGCAACCTCCACAAAGTTACAATGGTGTTTTGTGTTTTGGGAACTCTTTCCTTGCAACTTATCTGATGGAAGCTCTGAGGGATTGAATTTTATTTTATTTCGAACTTTCTATTTTTGGAACGGAATGTTTATGGAATCTCCACGAATGGATCAAACCTTATTCTATGGTATTTCCATGAGGTTCCTCTTTCTTATTCTTAAGCAAGTCCTTGAGAGGGCTTAGTTGATCCATGATTTATCTTTCATATTTTGTTTCCTTTTCGTTTGTTTCGAAAAATATATCAATCAATTCCGATTCTTTCTTTTTCTCTTGATTATTTTCTAATCGAGATGTATAGGTTTGGGTGCATTCTAGGACAATAGGTGTATTGTTGTGATGTCTTCACTTCTGTAAACCCAGATGCCAGTTTGAGAGGAGCAATGCAAGATGCCTAGTTCAATGGTTATTGTATTGTCTCCAACACGCAAGAACATGACCGATGCTTGTAAATCGTGTTATTTACTTGTCAATGATAATCCAAAATGAAAACTTGGATATTGATCAAGAAATTCATATTGAATATCCTCTTTCTGTTCCAAAAAAAAAAAAAAACAACTTTTCTGCTTCCTAGTAGGCTTAGAACTCACATTCTACTTCAGTGGTGTTAAGGAATGCTTAGCCACATCCGCTCTCTTAAAAGTTAGCATGTTAATTAAGACCAGTAGTTTCTAGTAACTGATCAAACTCTACTTTACGTGGATTAATGTACTCGAGATTTTCCCAATCTGATCAGCTTTGTGCTCTGCCTCCTGGGATTTGAACTCCCGAAATTAAGTTAGGCTTCAAGAGGGAGTCCACAAACAGTGACTTTTCAGCCTTGTGGTGTGTAGCTGGCCACTCACCCTTTAGATGCTTTGGACTCCTTGTCATGCCTGGCCGAATAGATTAACTGTTCAAATGGTTTTGCTTTACTAGATTAATTGATAACCTTCATTTTTTTTTCTCCGTTCCGCCCTTTTATACTTCCGCAATTTTGTGTGTTTTTGTGTGGGAGAGGAAGAGAATTGATACCCACATGTTTATAGTGGTCAATAATATTTTTAAAAACAAAAAGAGCTGCTGAAAATTCTGAGAAAACCTGTAAAGGTTTGTGGTAGATACTGATTCACTTGTTCTACAATGGATACGTAGGAACAACAAATCAGTGGTGCATTCCTAGGAAATGCACTCTCTTTTGAGCTCTTTGTTGTGTGGGAGATTTTTTTGTTTTGTTTGACTTGATGATGGTATATTCAGTTGCCTTTGGCTACTTTGGTGGCGTGTTTCATGGCTGAGCCATGTTATGGAAAAAGATGTTGACTGCGAATGTATTTGGCACTTTTTGAAATGTTTCATTGCATATCTTTGGTTGGCTTATATTTCAAATATCATTGAAATGCTAGCTTAATTATCCAGTTCAACTACTGAGGTATGTGACTGAAAATTCATGTGACTGACAATCCCATAGAACTAGATTCTTATGTGGGCTTTATTGAGTAATTTCTTTTCATGGAATGGTGGCAATACTTGAGTGCATACCTCTGGCATAGAGGTTAGAAGTTTGAGACCAATGAATGCATATCTTTAGATGGCTAGTCTGTTGAACGCATGATTAAATTTCCATTTGTTAGTATTTGTAACTTCAACTTATGAGGGGTAAAAACCTATTCCCCTTCTTTTTAAGTTGCATGTCCACGTGTTCCTATTTCCAGTTGCAGAATGTCCATGGATGGCATTAATGTTGGTGAGATATCCTAGACTCTTCAATTAAACAGTCATAGACACATTAGTCATGTGGAATATGTGGAGTACTTTGAATTTGAAACGGGGAGGGGGGAGAGAAAGGGATTGTTGACGACCTGCCGTGTGACATAGTCTGAGCAATTTCTAGAGGAACCTTGTCATTTGCCCAAAAACTATGGTGGGAAGTTAACTCATATTTTTGTGCATTCGTATATAACCAACACTGTTTCACCACCAAATGGTCTACCGGAAGGCAGCCTCTTCTCCTTTCCCAGATCTGGAATGTTACAATCTCCCTTTCTTGGCCACAAAGCCCCTTTTGTGCTACTTGCACGTGCCAAGAACACTCCCTGATCATAAGGCCTCATTACCACGTAGCTCGGGGTCATGCTCTGATACTCTCTAACGACTTCTCCCAAGACCTATGATTTATGAAGCACGGATGCTTCAAAAATGGTGCCGTACAAGTATCGAATATGTATCGGATACTGATACGCAGGAACACATATCGATATGCATGAGAAGTATTCAAAAATAATTTTTAATTTTTCAATTTCGAATTTGTTGTGGATACACCCGGGATATGGGGAGTTACGCATGGAATACATTTTGAATACGGATTGGATATTTTTTGGATACATTTCAAAAATTATTTATTATTTTTTTGAAAGTTATTTTTTTTAATTTAGTTGATCATTAATTTTATGAATGTACTACTATTTAGATATTTTTTTTATGCTTAATGGGAATTTTTATTTATTTATTACTTGTTGGATAGTTATTGAATTTCTCAAAATAAAAATAAAATGAATTAAATTTTGCTTTTGGTTAAGTTTTATAAATAATACAATACTACAAGCTAAAAGGAATAAATTTTATTTTTTTTCCAAACTATCTTAAGTGTACCTGTATTGTACTTTTTTTGATTTTTTCCTATTGTATTTGTATTTTGTGCGACATAATCCGAGCAACGCCGTCACCCCAAAAACTATTGTAAGTAGTTTAACTCACATTCTGGTGCTGTATATAACCAGCTGTGTCTTTGTCGACCAAGTATGCAATTTCGTTCGCAGCAAAATGATATCAAGGAAGCAAATGGATTTGTGGGCATGGGTCAATCACTACCCCAATTTATATATATAAAATATCAAATAATTGGGAAATTAGGAAACTAATTGTTAATCACATCGCCAAATCTTGCGATGTGATTTGGCGAATATGTAAATATGAACACAAAGAGAAAAGAAAAGAAAAAAAAAAAGGGGAAACATTAGTGCAGAGAAAATCAGAGAGAAGAATTCGCCTTGTTTTCTGGAGATTTTGCCCCCAATAAACTCTCAAATCCTTTTTGAATCCACTTTGTTTTCCTAGAGTGTTAGAAAGGAGGGCTAGAGAGATGCAGAAATTGAGAGATGAATGAAAAAAACTGTTTAGGGGTGTTTGGGTGGAAATGATAAATGATTAGAACGTGGATTTCTGTTGTGATGGTTTTACAATTCTGTCTTTGTAGTTTAGTTGAGGAAAGCTTAAAAAATGTGGGTAATATAGATAAGACAAAAAATGTGAGTTGACTCACCTATTGGTGCATACCAATGTGAGTGTTGACTTTTATAATGGTAATAGATATATATATCTAATTATTGTTGTAATCCATTACCCATCTACTATGATTGTTACTATTACATTATGTCACGTCTGATTGTAAGATTATTTCTAAGGAGATCTACTTCTCAAAAAATGGGATTATTTTAAGGAGATTAGTTATGCTATAAAATAAAGAGATGAGTTATATTTTCAGGTAAAAGAGACTAAATGTTCTAAATTGAACACATTAACTATTTAAAAAATAAATACTCAGGACGATGATCAAATTTAGAGTATCTGACCATTTTCAGGAGATTTCAAGATGATCTATTTTCCTCTTAAATTTTACAATATCAATTCCTATATCAGATATAATATATTCCAATAACAATACACGAGAGGAGATGAAATATTTGGAGCTGAGAAATTTGGTAGATTCTGTGTTTGACATTCGTTTTTCTGTTCATTTCATTTTAGCGATATTCTTAAACGCTTTGACATTTGCAAATAGTTTTCTCATCTTTTATTTGTATGTTTTTTTTTTTTTTAATCTTTTTCTCCCAACAACTCAATATCCAAACTACACAATCTTCTTCTACCTGAAATCTTGACCTTGTAAATGGCGAATTTGCAGTGTAAATATTGTTTGAACAGATACAATGTCTCGAGTGGCAGTGCTTCAAATAGATTTGGGACTTCACATTTGCATAGATTTTACCACTATATGTAGGATTTACATAATGGGGCTCTAAATCTATTTGAAGTATTGCGACTTATGCAGTTATGCCATTGACTAATTAGTTGCTTTGTAACAATATTATATTTACCATTTCTATTTACCATATTTTGTTGATGCTACAATAACCATTTACTATCATGGTTTAATGGGTTTCACTAATGAAGAAGGTAGAGAAATGCGATACTTGGTGTAAATTGTAGAATTTTGTGAACTATCGTGTCTTTGAACGCAAGAAAAGTTTTTGATTTGGGTTAAGGAGTTGATTTGGGCTTTGCCTTGACCTTGAACCTCTAAAAACTTGTCATTGATCCAACTTATCTTTTTGGGTTTTGGATTTTCTTTTGAGCTCAACTTATTTAAAAGTTCACTTGGGGTTTTATATTTGGGCTTATTGATTTGGTTAATTTTGGGTCCAAATTAAATTTTAGGCCTTAGTTATTTGATTAAATCATTGGTTGTGATTGGTTTGGGCCAAACCTCATAATCTCACGTGAATTCTTGTGTTAAGTGCATTTCCCTTTGAGTTTTAGGGTTTAAGATCACATCGTTAGGATTTAGGGCCCAATTGTGTGATTATTATCAATTTAGGGTTCTAAACGTGATTTTGAAAACACGGGATATTACACTATGCCCTCTTGAAAGAAATTTTGTCCTCAAAATTTACGTATCAAGTTTATAATATTTGAATACTACTACATTTCTTGTGTTTGCTTTGTACCACGTTAAGTCATTCTTGTATTACGTTCTTCATGTCAATAAAACGACTTATCTTTTGGTCAAAACATCTTCCTTTCACTCTCGTCCCCTTAATACACACAACTCTAGTGTCGTGCCAATACTTGAATGGTAATTATTGTTCAAGAGAACTACTATTAATGACTTGAATTTAAATATTTTGAACTGCATTATTAAGTTCTTTATTTAAATTATTAGGTTAGTTGTCTACTTTTATCGTTATATTACTAGAAACGAATGTTGATCCCATCATCCCTGAAAATCGGGTATGCTTTGCACATAGTATATTCTCTGAAAGTTCTGATAGTTTTAAGATGTATTTTATATCGTGAGTTGATAAAAACTATGGAAAGCGAACTATGCTTGCATATAGTTCGCTCCAATTGCCCATTGATTTTAAGATGAAAGTTGTTCCAAATTTCAAATGATTACATATAACTTTGACCTTGGGTGGATATACAATTGAATATGGGGTTATAGGACCATACTATACCAGGGAAACTAGGGAAATTATGTATTTTATATCGAGAGTTGATAAAAACTATTATTGCCCTTTCCATATCCATTTTTCATAGTCCTCGATTTTTAGCCTCGATGAAGAAAATGGGTCAAGAAATCCAACTTGATGCCTCGGCATCGGTGGAGGAGGAGAAGGTAAAGGAAAGGCTCTCGGGGTGAGATGGTCTAAGTTTTCTTGAATATCAACAACTCGTCTATTTTTCTCTTTCTCAAACCCCCTTTCTCTAAAATCCACTATTTTTTTCAGGTTTTTGATCCCTCAGTTTGTCGGTAAAAACAAATTTTAGTGTGCCTATTGCATTTTTTCTTACTTCATAGAATAAGCGTACCTTTGGTGTTTAATGTTTCATCAATGGAGAGAGGTAAGTAGCATTGCCTTAGGTGGTACATGTGGCGGTGGCAATGGAGGCGGGAATAAGGTCCTTCAACCCCATTTCTCTTTGATTAGGAGAGGGACGATAAAAAATATTGAGAAAGAAGCGAGAGAAAAAATATTTTGGGGATAGTTTCTAAATTTTAAGGGAGGAATACTAATAAAAGTTATAGATAATATAATAAATAAAAAATAGCACTTGATGAATCAATAAAACTAAAAATATGAAATTCAAGAAATGGAAATAAAAAATAAGAAATAATTATAATATGTTTATATTTTAGACTTCTCATATATATATTTTTAAAAATTTATACATGTATTTATATTTTAAAAAATATTAATTTTATGTAATTAGGAACGGGAGAAAACAAAGTGGGAGAAAAAAGTTTAGTCCCCACCCTGCCTGTTATCGGGTAAGGAGAAAACCTACTCATAATGGGGCAAGATAGGACGACCTTAGGTGCAAGTTTACTCTCTTTCTTAGTACACTTACAATTGTCAAACTTTGCTTCCTTTTTTTTTCTTTTTTTCCTCTTTGGATCTACAACTTTATTAACGATTCTATGTTTTTGGTTGTACTAGCATGTAATATCAGGCATACAATGTTAAGGGCAAATAAGTAAATTAATTTTTATTCTATTAAAATTATACATAAAACATTCATTCATATCCGGTCAAATAAACATTATATAAAATATCCCATAGTTATATATATCTGGGATTATAACCGTTATATTTCATATTCACTCATATATTCGAATGTTTTCTATACTCCCAAACTTATTTTGGAACAATCAAACAAGTTCTTTTTGTCTTTCAATATCCTTCACATGGGTCATCCCAACTCACTAAAGTACCTAAAAACACTTATCTATGAACTCCAACGGCTCTATGTCACACACCTTTCTTAAAAATTATGATACCTAAACTCCTAGTTATTTGTTTGAAGTTTTGCCCTGCATAGATTCACATCCTCATTAAGCCATGTCAACAGGGGTTAAATATTTTGTTGAAGTATTTGTTAAACTTCTCACCCAAATCTTTCATAAAATTGTAAGATACTTCTGCTTCACACTAACTATTAACAGTTATCCAAATGGTCAGCACATGTATTAATAGAAAATGCATAAATATCATTGATGTACACATAAAAAGGAGAGAGTGTGTCTTTACAGGCATTGTTTTTTTGTTGTGCTCATCGAAATACACTGATCAAGAATATGGGACCAATGATGAGTAGTGGAATTGAGACCCAGGACTTGTGCTCCATAATTAGTTAAAATTTAAATATGATAATATATTATGAAGTCTCATTATGCATGGAACTTTAAACAACCATATAAGTCGCCATCTATATGCACTGCTCTTGATAGTTGTAGTATTAATGTACGGTGCTGATCCGTAAATTTTATTTATTTATGGGGTTGAACCCGACCCGTCTTCTCCTTCCCTTTGACAAGCA
This sequence comes from Heliamphora pulchella, assembly GCA_032270985.1. NCBI lineage: Eukaryota > Viridiplantae > Streptophyta > Magnoliopsida > Ericales > Sarraceniaceae > Heliamphora > Heliamphora pulchella. The sequence continues at coordinate 9,251 of JAULJZ010000507.1, forward strand.
CCTACAAGGATCAACAAACGTGAACTACCCGGTGGCGGACCTCCGGAAGCTACTCCGATGATCGAGTTAAATAGAGATTTTTTATAAACGAGGAATCTAAGTTTAAAACCAAAAATGGAGAGAAGGATACCCTGACTAAGGAAGGCCAAAAAACCTGCTTTCTTGGGCCCTGGACCTCCCTCTTATAGGGAGTCCAAGGTTTTCTTTCCTCTAGCTTCATAATTACCATTGACACCTAGTCCTGCAGGGCGGCTCTGCACGTCACGTCGGTATAGGAGTTGACGGTACTGGGACTGAAGATGCAGGGACTGACACCTCGAACAACGTTCGGTCACGTCACCATTAAGACTGATACATCGGTCCGTCCTTTGGGCCGAGACGCGCGGCTTACAGCGCTCTCCCGAAGTAGAACTCACTCGATGGAAGGAGGCGTTCGGTCTAATCATATTAAATGCTGTACTTCCGTAGTCAAATCATATTAAGTGTTTGTCAGAACTCGAACACCGTGCTGTGGCCCAACTCGTTGAGGCCATCTACATACCTCGGCCGTCGACGTAACCGAGCAATGCCCTTTCGGGCCGTGATGAGGCTTGTCGAGTATAGGCCATAGACTCATCCGTTGTAGTCCTCGGCCCATAACCCTTCAATTAATATAGTTTCGTAAATCGTTGCGTTGACAAATATCTTTTCATGGAACCCTAAAATAAGGCCTCACAAAATATTTTGTCTATTTTTTTAGAAGTTTTTAGACAATATGTGTTAAGTCATAAAAAAATTACAACCTCATCATGCGTGCAATTTTAAACATCCGTCTAATTCTCTATACATATGAACCGCTTCTGGTAGCTATATTATTATGGTTTCATGAATGGTTGTGTTTGCAAGTGATATCTTGTTATTGGACCCTAAAATAAATTTTTTAAAATTTTTAATCAATGTGTTAATTAATATAATTTAAATGCCTAAGCATATTACGGAGTCTTAAAAAAATGGAAACCTCGTCATATGTGCAACTTTCTAATTCGCCCTATATACATGCCACTTCTGATGGGTGTATTATTATAATTTTGCAAAATGGTCGCGTTGACAATTGAAGCATTTTTATGGGACCCTAAAATAAGGTCTCTTTAATACTTTTATTCGATCGATGAGTATGTATTGATTTGTTAAATTTAAATTCCTAAGCATATTAGAGTCTTGTTTGAAAACATCTTCAAGCATAAGGCTTTAAACAACCATCTAATTTGCCTTACATACAGATCGCTTTTGGTAGGTTTATTATCATAGTTTCGTGCTCGGTCGCGTTGATAATTGCTATCTTTTTATCATACCCTAAAATATGATCTTTAATAAGGATTTTATATAATTTATGATTTTAGTCAAAATGTGATAATTAACAAAATGGTCGCGTTGACAATTGACATCTTTCCATGGACCCTAAGATAAGACCTTGCAAAATGTTTTATTTTCTTTAAGTTTTTAGTCAATATGTGATAATTAATAAAATGTAAATACCTAAACCTAGTATAGAGTCTTGCAAAATTTTAAACCTATACTATTCATATGGTGTTTGGTTGAGTTTTTTTTATTTCAGTTTTTAGCTTTTACTACTAATTTTAGTAATAAATTATATTTTTTTCATACACTCACAACTTTTGTTAACTATGATTATTTTTTTATTCTATTTTAGCTATAAGCTAACATATTTATTAAATACTCACAATTTCTGCTATAAGCTACAATCTATAAGTTATTAGTTTCAGTAAGACCAAATACTCACTTAAACCATCATCTAATTCACCTTAAATATATTGTATAGATTGCTCTTGATAGGTCTATTATTATTTGAGGGAGGTCGGATATTGGACAGGGAGAGCTGAAGTTCACGTGAAATGCCGTACGGCATCACCATGCCATCTGGCCATCATTCTCCACCTCGGAGTGGATGCACTTGCTCGGTTGGTCCTGGCCGAGCTCTAGAGGAAGGAGGCTAAGGCCGAGCTTGAAGGGGTGAAACCTATGGCCGAGCTCCAGAGGCTGGAGCTCGACAAACGTGGGCTGAGTAACACATGTCCACATGTCTCGTCAGCTGAGCTCATGGCCAAATGTGTGGTTATTTGGCCCGATGATACACATACCTATGACTGACATCCCTGATAAAGTGTCAGTGACAATTGAACCAATTTTGGAGTTTGAATGTCAAAGGAGGTTGACTTACCCCAAACAGGGCATGGGGGTAGGGGCTAAACAGTCTGACATGACAAAAAGAACGTGCAGAAAGACATAAAAGGATGATGGTGGTGACAAGTCACTATCAGGTAGACAATTGTATTCAAATCAAATAAAGGACGACCCGACCTGCTCTGGTCGGGTCAGACTCTCAAAGTGGGTCAAGTATATATTTTTTTCTATAAATAGCTAACAAATTAGAAGGCAAAAGTGTGCACTCTAATCATATAGAAGAAATTCTATTAATTTAGTTTATCAGCTTTATCTCTCTAGAATTTGTTCTAATTCGATCGTTGGAAGGCCTACTAGCAAAAATTACTGGCGGATATCTCACCCCTTTCTTGTATAAGCTCATGTGAACAACACCTCGAATCAACTAACCAGCGTGAATGAGGCCCGTAGATCCCAATCTTCAACCCTTTACATTATTGTTTCGCGAATAATCACGTGAATAATTAATACTTTTTCATGAGACTCTAAAATAAGGCCTCACAAAATATTTCATATTTTAATTTGAAGTTACTAATTAGCCCATATGTGTTAATTAGTAAAATTTAAATACATTATAATAATATAGAGTCTTAGATATTTAAAAACCTCATCATGCGTGGAGCAGTATATTATTATGGTTTCGTGGATGATCATGGTCGCAGGTGATACTTTTTCATGGAGCTTTAAATAACCAGTAATATTACATACTCATAAACAATATTATTAAGAAATTTACTTAGAAATTTATTTAAAATTCAAAATTAATGGTTCAAATTTACTTGCAGTGTAATCTATATAACACATAATTAAATCCAAACCATTAATTTTAAACTCAAGATAAAATTTTTGACAACTTTTCTAAGCGCATAGCATTTTTGTTAACAACAATCAAATTCGACTTATATACGCACAACTCCTTGTAGGTGTATGGTTAATGGAACCCTAAAATAAGGCCTCACAAAATAATTCATAATTTTAAGTTTTTAAACAATGTGTTATTAATAAAATTTAAATACAAAAGTATATTATAGGGGTCTTAAATATTTGAAAATATAGTCATGTGTGGAGCTCTAAACAACTGCCTAATTTGCCTTACATAAGGAGCACTCCTGATACGTGTATTATTATAATTTTGTGATTGGTCGCATTGGCAATTAATATATTTTCCTGGGACCCTAAAGTAAATGCTCACAAAAATATTACATATTTTTTTAAAAAGTTTTACTCAATTTGTGTTAATTAATAAAATGTAAATATTTAATCATATTTAAGAGTCCTAAGAGATTTAAAACCCCATCTTTCATAGAGTTTGAAATAATAGTCTAATTCGCGTTACATATTCATCACAATATATTTCACATTTTAAAGTTTTTAGTTAATGTGTTAATTAACAAAATTTAAATCCCTAAACACATTATGGGGTCTTAAAAATTTGAAAAGCTCATCTGCGTGGAGTTTTAAACAATTGTTTAATTTGCCTTACATAGGATCCGCTCATGCCGAGTGTGTTATTATTATGGTTTTGTGAATGGTCGCATGGATAATTAATACCTTTTGATGGGATTCTAAAATAAAACCTCACAAAATATTTTATATTTTTAGAATTTTAATTCAATATGTGATAATCAACAAAATTTAAATACCTAAGTATATTATAGAGTCTTAATTTAGAAATCTCATCATGTGTCAAACTTAAACAACTGTCTAATTTGCTTTACATATGGGCTGCTATCGGTAAAATGCATTATTATGGCTTCGTGAATGGTCTCTGTTGGCAATCGAGAGAAGGGAGTTAACGGAGAATCTTGTGAACAACTTTTTCCTATTTGGTGAGATCTTCTTTGTTGAGGGTACCAAGTGATTTGACACGGTGGTACTCTCAAGACACCTAATGAAAAAAGAGTTGTTTCTAAGTGAAGATACTTATTTATTGCGAAATTAGAACACCATATTTTAAACTCTTTGACGCTTCTAATTATCAAAGATCTTCTGCTAAATACACCCTAAATTAAGATCTCAAAAAATAATTTATAAATTTCAAGTTTTTAGTCAGCATGTGTTAATGAATAAAATTTAATTATTCAATCATATTATATTCTTAAAAATTAAAAATATAATTATGCCTGAAATTTTAAACAACCGTCTAATTAGCCTTAGAGACCGCTGCTAGTGAGTGTATTATTATGATCTGTGACTGATTACCTTAATAATTGAAACCTTTCATTGGACCCTAAAATAAGACCTCACAACATATTTTGTAATTTCTAAGTTTTTAGTGGGTATGTTTTAATTAATAGAATTTAAACACCTAAGCATATATTATAGAGTTTATAAAATTAGAAAACTTCATCACACGTGGAACGTCACAACTGCCTAATTCGCTTTATATACATACCACCCCTAACAGGTGTATTACTATGATATTTCATTAAGAAGAGATAACATGTGCCTAAAGACATTATTATTATTATTTTTTTAAAATTATTTGTTCTTTTTAATAATTTTTTTAAAATCTTATATTACTATGAATAACTCATATTAAAAAATATTAAATGAGAAAAAAAATACAATTCATAGATAATTATTCTAAATATTAAATTTTTTAAAAAAAATGACAATTTTTCTTATTTTTTGAATAATTCAACAGTTTGACCGTTTACAAAATAACCTGTAATAAAATCAAGTAACACAATATATACAAATTCTACCTAGATCCTAACAACAAAACTATAATTCAATTAAAATCATTCTAACTTCTCATGTATACATTTAAAATTTTCAATTTCAAATCAATAATATAAACCAATCAAAGTCACCTAAGGGTACTTCTACCATTTTTTTTAAGATCACTCATGCATTTCAACAATTAATTTCAAACTTAAGTTTTCAAAGAATAATCCACATCAAAAAAAAAATATAGAAAGAATGCCAAACTCAATCAATAAAAAAATTTTTAAAAAAAACTATTAAGAGAAATAATAAACTACAATACCAAGAGTATCGGAAAAAATTCAAAATTTGGAGGCACTCAAACCTAAATAAGAAAATGTTCATATGATACTCAAGAATTAAAAAGAAACTGTATTTTGAGAATATTTGGTTGTACAGCTTTCAATAAAGAATGTGCATCACTTAACAAAAAAGCCGGCAATTCCCACCAAGAAATAGAGGCTGCATCAGCAGAAAAAAAAACTATAAAGGGTTAGATAATGCAAATGATCCGGCCAACAAAAAAATAGCAATCCTAATAAATTTTTCTAAATGAAGAAAACTTGAGATTAATGTTGCCTAACCCTCTTTTGTTGTTTAGGTGATTTTAAGGTTCATTCACTTCCATTGAAGAAACTACATAATAAAAACTCATAAAAATTAAGAATGCCATGTATCGGCGTTTTAAAATTCACTTTTCAACAACTAATATTTTTTTTCTGCAAAACCACAACAAATACAACACTCACAATCTCCACAATTTCCTAGCAAACCAATAACACATGCACTTCTAATAAGAAGAGACCAGTGTCCAAAGCCCTAGAAGTCGCACCTAAAAAATTAAATACCAAAAATAGAACGCGAAATCAAACTCTATTGCCATTTTACAAAGTAAACAATGACTTACATATCAGTGCCAAGCATGTATATGATCCAGCCATAATCTCTTTCACACCTCCAAGCAGTTATCTCTTCTATTAAGTTGAATCACCTACAAAAATCAACCCACAAACAAATAAAAATAGCCACCACTCAAATGAAAAATTCAAAAGTAAACAAATTTGAATTCCAAAACACACCCATTAATTTGTATTCTAAACACATTTTGCGCCACAAACACCACCACTACCAACCTAATTTGCATTCTAAAACACACCCATTATCTCAATAATTGATCTATACAAATAGATCAATTAAAAATAAGCTAAGTAATTTCAACTAATTAATAGAGAGATAAAGATATTGAAATAGAGCGTATGCACATGCATTCATCAATTGAAATATGTAAAAAATCGAGCTTTGAGTAAATGAAGAAGTTTAGAATAAATGTTCAAATGCTTGATGGCCAGCAACTTGAAGAATTAGGACTTTAAGAATGACTAACTCCCTGCAAAGATGAAAAAACAATATTATCAAATAAAACCATAAAATGCAGTCATTGTACAGACTAACATATGTGCAAAAATACTAACATATAAGGCATCCAACAAAAAGGAAGCAATCATCATTCATAAAATGTTAAAAGGCATATTTTCATTTTTTTAAAAAGAATCCTTCATGCAGTGCTTTTTTCCTTTCTAAATTAGTACAATATAAATTATGTATTGAACATATAGTGTTTTAGCAATTTTCTCTAACACCTTGTAGATGTGCAACAAATGTGAAAATTTGAAAAGGGCACATCTTGCTTTATATAAAACTAATAATATTATCAAAGACATAAAACTAATGACTCTACCTAAAGACAAATTCGGTGCTACAGATTTTTTCTTTTTATCCAAATATAAAAACAGATTAATTTTACCAAGCTAACCAAATGACTAATCCACTAATCATCGTGGGAATTATTTCTTTAGATTATTATCTCTTTTTTTTTGTTTTAAGAGACAAAACCAATGTAGATCATTCTTTTTTTTCCTCTTTCAGAAGAAAAAAAAAACATAATTTGATTCAAAAATTCTAACCAATTGACTACTCCTTATCAGAATCAATCATGAGATCAGTACTATCATTTTTTATTACCACTAAAAGCAAATGACAACTTAATAGTAAATAATAATAAATTAGTTCAATAAAAAATCAATCCATATATGTTTAGTCAAGCCAACTAAAATACTTACCTACTACTAGTGAATGAAATCCTTTCACTGAACCTAGTGTCACAAATGGTGAATGAAAATCCTTACAAAAATAATTTTAAGTTTCAATAATAAAACTAATTCAATTCTCCAACACATATATTATTATAAGAATAATTAGAACACAAAAATGTATAATAATTCAAGAATCATCATATTCACGGTTTAGTTTTCAATTTTCCTCATACCATGGTCCAGGACTTTTGATTTTGTCTTGGGATGTTTGTAGACAAATTTGAATATCCACTATTCTCATCAATTCAAAGCCTTGACGTATTATTTTCCCATACTTAAATATTTGACAAATCAAGATATACATTCAAATATTTTATTTTTTACTAGACTATGAATGGGTGCTCACCTGGATACATACTATTTCCACCCAAATTCTCTTTCTACCCGTGCTAACGGAGAACTCAAGCTAGAAGAATTCCAAAACACACCTATGTATGAACTACTAGAATTCAGCAAAGAGAAAAATTATGGACGTCACAATGCAAATAAAGCGAGAGAGAAAGGGAGGGAGGGAGAGGTAAAGACAGAGCATAGAATGAACTACCTCGGATGGTGGTGTTCCGATGCGAGAAAGAGAGAGAAAGAGGAGAAGATGGTTATGAATTTATTTTGTTATTCATATTTATGTAAATTTATGAGATTATATATTTATTCCTGTGAATAAATATTAGGCTTAGTCTTAAAGTGACTGCTATCTATCAAATGGAGACATCGGTTGATGCCTTCTCACAAGAACTAAGTGAAGTTCGAATAGAGTGAGCATCTGCTAAAATATCAAAATTTATGACATTGTAATTTCTGTTAATATAAAACCTATTATACATAATCTATTATACAAAAATCTAGGGATCAAAACTAAATAGAAAAAATACAACGCCGACCAAATCCCATTTCCATATTAGATCCTATTTTCATATCAGATTGTGTGTGTGT
>JAULJZ010000517.1:0-17264 GCA_032270985.1 Heliamphora pulchella
AAATCGAGTGTTTCAAGACCTCGATGCCTGCTTAAGTCCATAAATGGATCTCTTAAGCTTGCACAACATGTGCTCCTGGATCTTTGCAATGAATCCATCTGGTTGTATCATATAGATACACTCGTCAAAACTTTCGTTAAGAAAAGCTGTCTTGACTTTCATTTGCCAAATTTGGTAATCAAAATGTGCGACAATGGATAAGAGAATCTGGATAGACTTAAGCGTAGCTACCGGCGAAAAGGTTTCCTCATAGTCGATCCCTTCTTTCTGAGTGAACCCTTTAGCAATAAGCCTAACTTTGAAGGTTTCAATATTCCCGTCTGCACCTCTCTTCTTCTTTTAGATCCACTTGCATCTAATGAATTTTATCCCTTTAGGTGGTTCTACAAGTTTCAAAACCTAATTAGAATACATAGATTTCGTCTTTGAATTCATAGCCATTTGCCAAAGATCTGCATCTTTATCTTGTAGTGCTTCATTGTAGTTATAGGGCTCGGTATCTAGTTCTGTCGAAATCTTATCATACGACTCTCCCAAGAACATATACCGATCAGGTTACTGAACAACCCTCCCACTACGACGAGCCACTACCCGTGTCTATGTACTAGCAGTAACAAGCTATGCAGAATCTAAACCATGTGCATCAGCACCCTGTTCTTAATTTGTATCTGTCTCGATAAATCTCCCACTTTGAAGAGATAATGGAATACCAGTGACTTGTGGTTCCTCTTCTATTCTACTGGTATTTCCTCTTAGTTCTTCTAGAACAATTTTGCTATTGGGCCTGTGATCTATAATATAATTCACTTTCAAGAATCGGGCATTGGTGCTAACAATGACCTTCTGATCCTTAGGATTATAAAATAGACCACCATTCGTTCCCTTGGGATACCCTACAAAGAAACAGACTTCTGTCATTGGTTCCAACTTACCCGCGTTCCCTTTCAGCACATGTGCTGGACACCCCCAAATTCGAATGTGTTTCAGACTAGGCTTACGCCCGGTCTATAATTCTATAGGAGTAGAAGGTACTGACTTAGAAGGTACCAAGTTCAGAATGTAAGCTGCTGTCTCTAAAGCGAGTCTCCAAAACGAATCGGGTAAACCTGAATAATTCATCATGAACCTTACCATCTCCATAAGCGTACAATTCCTTCTTTCTACCACACAGTGAGACCTGGATCCATCTCTTTTTGAGATATTTGTATATGTTGACGTGTTTCTTTCCATATATATAACTCTTAGTGTATGGTTTATATTTCCAGTTGTAGGAAAGCATGTTTTGTATAGGTGTTATACATGTTATGCATGTGGGGGGTTCGGCTTGGTTGCCCTTTTTAGTTTCTCTCCCAGCGACGACCGCTCAAGCGGTGGTGAGCGCGCTCGAGCGGACTGTTGGCAGAGTGTTGGTCCGAGAGGTGACCACTCGAGCGGTAGTATAGCAGGGCCTATGTCAGCAAGGGGTCTTCTCGAGCGGTGCTTGGGCGCTCGAGCGGTGTGTCCTGGGCGTGAATATATATAAAGGCTAAAAATATCTTTTTTCAAGAAAATCTCTTTCTCTCCACCTTTTTTCTACCTTCCCTCTAGCTTTGAGGAAGGCCCGGACTTAGCTTTTCGTGGTCGGATAGCAGATCCTTGCTGTCGGCGACATGGGCTTCATATCCATCCAGACGGGTTCTCGTTTTGACAAGGTTAGATTTTGAGGCGTCAAGCTTTTAGCTCTTTGAGGTAGGATTCTAGACCTACTGCTGTTAAAAGGGTGTTATATGTAATTATACTTGCTTTCACCGAGTAGAAATGCATTAAATGCTGTTTACATGTTTTAAACCTTGATTTTTGGGTAAAAATAGGTTTTACGCCGTTTTGTAGTTTTATACATGATCTGGATGTGTTGATCTGTGGTTTTCAAAAGGTGATTTAAAAATGAGATGTTTTTATAAAAAACATGTTTGTGGAGGTTTGGAGCTAACTCTTGGGGTTAAGTCTCAGTTTTGTTGGAAATATGTTGTTACATGCTTGTAGATCTCCATGTTGATAGATTAGAACCTTTTTAGATACATGCGATGTAAAACTATTTTACAGGTTTTCATAGTTGAACTATGGTTGGGTTTTGAAATGTTTATCCATAGATGTACCGTGACAGTGGATATGTTGAGTTGGGCTTTTATTGCTCCTCGGTGTAAGTCTAGAAACGTGCGCAGCGTAGGTGCTTTGTACCTTCGAGTTAGTCCCTGTAAATTGAGTGTGTGTGGGTGCTTTGTACCCTCGGGCTCAGGTCTCGTAAATTGCGAAGTAGGTGCTCTGTACCTTTGGGCTCAGCTCCCATAAATTGAGTGGTTCGGTTGCCTTCGTTAATGGCATCGTTGTCGTGACTTCGTATAGAACTTGTTATTACTATGCCTGTGGGTCTAGGGTAATGGACGAGAGTCTATAGTTGTTACCTTTGTCGGTGTGACAGAGTAGGCATATAGGATTACATTTTATCTTTTCTCCTCGGTTGTGTGACCCGAGTGGAGAATTCTGCGTTTTACAGCTGTCCCTTAACTGTGGAATGATATCTGTTAGGATGATATGCATAGTTTCAAGGATGAAAATGGTGGTTTTCATATGGAAAACTTGTGGTTTTTTAGGGAAAAACCTTTTTGGATTTTGTGGTCGAGCTAGCTCCCACCATATGATTGCATAGCCTGCTTTACAGCTTTACTGTCTTTTCCTATTGGGCTTCGGCTAACGATGTGGAATTTTTGCTGTAAAAACATTTTCAGGTGACCACGTGGAGTTAACCTAGAGGCTTGTGGTGATGGAGAGCTTGCTGTAATTTTCCTATTTTGGACATGTACTTTTACATGTAGTGCCTGTTTCAGAAGGCTAGTTTTGTATGCCTTGAGGCGATATATTTATTCATGTATAAGATTGCATGTTTAATATTTATGAGAGTTAAACTGTCGGGATGTTCATCCAAATGTTGTACTATTTTGAGTTGATGGTTTTCCAAATGCAAATCTTATTTTCCTAAAATGGTGTGTTGGTGGGCTTTCGCGTGACCTTGGTGTTCGGGACATGACAAATTGGTATTAGAGCTCTGGGTTCGAATACCTAAGAGCCATGGAAAAGAGGGTACACCACCTTGTGAGGATGTATGCGCGCTTGATTGCATGTGTTAAAGCGTTTTCCTAACATAAGCATTATAGTCTGTATAGCATGATGATTGTGTATACGTGAGTATGAAGGTTAGGCCTTAGGATTGATTATTCTTGCCTTCGGGCGTTTGGATTAATAAACTTAGGAGTCATGTTAGAGATGCGTTTCGCAGACATAATTTCTAGCTAGGAATCTGAGTAGGTTGTCCAAATGGACGAGTCTTTCTTGTTGGTTCTCCTCGATATGTGAGATATGTGTTGACATGATCTAAGTGGCTATGTGTTAGCATGCTTATATGTGATCTGTCTTTTACGTTAGCAATAATATGTTGTATGAATGCTTATCCTGTTATATTGCTTTCGTTTAGCGTTATGTCCACGCGGGGAGGATGAAGCCAAGGTCGAGGCCATGGCCGTGGTTCTGGCCGAAGGGACGTTCCAGTCCTAGATGTTGGGGATGCTAATGCACCCTAATGACCTGTTGGTGATGGAGATCTATTGCGTGAGATAGTCGGCTCCATCTGGCATCTGGCTAAGGCCACTAGGGGAAGGGAGAGTGTACCCGAGCCGAGGGCGACGGTAGCGATGCGTGAGTTTCGCCGTCTGGACCCTCCTATCTTTTTCGGGGATCCCAACCCCACGGTAGCCACTGAATGGCTGGAGCTGATCACCAGGATTCTGGACACGCTTCAGATAGAGGAAGACGATATGAGAGTTACGTTTGCTGCCTTCCAGCTGAGAGGGAGTGCACACATGTGGTGGAAGTTTGCTAGGACCACAGTTGGAGGCACTTAGGATGCATTCACGAAGGTATTTCTGGAGAAATACTTTCTGGCGACGCTGAGGGTTCGCTACAGTGAGGACTTCCTTTTTCTGACGCAGGGGACGATGACAGTGATTGAGTATGAGGCGGAGTTTACTAGCCTATCCCGGTTTGCACAAGAGATTATGCCCACAAATGAGTTCTGTGCAAATCAGTTCGAGAGAGGTTTGAAGCCCACTATTCGTGACAGAGTGGCAGCGTTTAGGATGCAGGTTTTTACATAGTTGGTGGAGACCTCCATGAAGGTGGAAGACACTCTGAATGAGACGCGTAGAGACAGAGACAGTCGGAGTCAGCAAGACGGGGGACGTACACAGAGTCAGGGACGCAGGGAGAACAAGCGTCGATGGACATCTGGTCCGAGTTCTCATCCGGTGGGGTCGTAACTGCCGCAGCCTTCTGCATCCATGTCTCCCGTAGCTTCAACGGGAAGGTCGAAGCATAGAGAGCCTATTTGTTACAGATGCCAATGTCCAGGGCATCGTGCAGCAGAATGTCAGAGTCCAACGCCTGTTCAGGCACAGTCGCAGTCACAGGCACAGGGGAGGGGACCAGTGGTATGTTTGGAGTGTGGCCAGTCTGGGCATATCAGGAGGGATTGCCCCAGAGGAGGGAGCGTGCGGAGCACAGCTAGAGCACCAGTTACTCCTTTCGCTCTGGGACGTCAGTTATCTCGATTTGCTGAATGGGGCGCTTAAGTACAGTCGGGCAGACAGTCTACAGTTCAACGTCATAATGGACAGGCCAGAGCTTATGTTTTCGCAGATCCCAGTTCATCTAGAGCACCGGTCGTGCCCGATGCTGCTACTACCACCTCCATGATCCGAGGTACTTTTCTAGTCTATAGATCATGGGCCAGTGTTCTTATCGACATGAGAGCATCACATCCGTTTATATCATCTGCTTTTGCATCTGCTTTGGGATTAGAAATGGACTGGTTGGGTAGTACTTTGAGCGTGGCGACCCCAGTCAGTGGGAGTGTGACGTTGAGTCTAGTCTGTAGATCCTGCATGTTGGAGGTCGTCTTTGTTGTTTAGAGTTTGACTTTATCATTCTAAACATGACCACGTTTGATGTCAACCTTGGGATGGATTGGATGACCACCTACCGTGCCTTTATCGATTGCAATCAACGAAGGGTAACAATTTGTACACCAGCAGGAGATTGTTTTTGCTTCGTGGGAGACCGGGATGAGGGTTTGATGGCTATGCTAGGTGCGGCACAGAACCAAGACAACCTGGGTTTCCTCTTTTCAACCCTCATGTTAGACGAGGAGGTTAGGGTTCGAAGGGAGTTACCTCTGGTGGTTTGCGACTACCCAGATGTTTTTCTTGATGATCTGTTTGAGTTTCCACTGAGCCGTGAGGTAGAGTTCTGCATTGATCTAGTTTCTGGAGCTACTCCCATATCTGTACCATCTTATTGTTTTCCACCCACAGAGTTGCGTGAACTCAAGGTACAACTTCAGGAGTTACTAGACAGGGGGTTTATACGTCCGAGTACTTCGCCGTGGGGGGCTCCTGCTCTTTTTGCTAAGAAGAACGATGGATCTTTGCGTTTGTATGTCGACTACCGGAAGCTGAATCAGATGACAGTGAAGAACAAGTATCCGATGCCAAGGATAGATGATTTATTTGATTAGATGAAGGGTTTGAGCTACTTCTCGAAGATTAACTTGAGATCGGGTACCACCAGTTGAGGATTACGGATGAGGGCATAGCGAAGACTGCCTTTCGGACTCGCTTTGGTCCTTACGAGTTTCTGGTTATGCCGTTCAGTCTGACGAATGCGCCAGCGACGTTTATGAGTTTGATGAACCGGATCTTCCATCAGTATCTGGATAGTTTTGTGCTGGTGTTTGTGAATGATATTCTCATCTACTCCCCCACTAGGGAGGCACACGACGATCACATGCAGATCGTGCTACAGATTTCAAGAGAGCATCGCTTGTACGTGAAGTTCGACAAGTGTGAGTTCTGGATGTCTGAGGTGAGATTTTTGGGACACGTCGTGTCGTCAGATGGGGTATAAGCGGATTCGTCCAAGACAGATGCTGTGACTGGTTGGGAGTGACCGAAGAGCGTCTTTGAGATTCGCAGTTTTCTAAGTTTAGCAGGGTATTATCGACGGTTTGTGAAGGATTTTGCGAGACTTACTGCACCAATAATGCGTCTGACGCGAAAGGAAATAGTGTTTATTTAGAGTGAGTCCTATGAGTTAGCATTCTAGGAGCTGAAGATGAGGTTGACTAGCGCGCTAGTGTTGATCATTCCTGAGCGAGACTTGGGAAATATAGTATACTGTGATGCATCACATGACGGTTTAAGCTGTGTTTTGATGTAGGAAGGGAAGGTTGTGGCCTATGGTTCTCAACAGCTGAAGACGCACGAGAAGAATTACCCGACACACGATCTGGAGTTAGCAGCCGTGGTCTTTGCCTTGAAGACATGGCGTCACTATTTTTATGGTGAGCATTTCGAGGTTTTTTTTGATCATAAGAGCTTAAAATACTTATTTTCGCAGAAAGACCTGAACTTGCGCCAACGACGGTGGATGGAGTTGTTGGAGGATTATGATTTTGACTTGTAGTACCATCCAGGGAAGGCCAATGTTGTGGCTGACGCTCTCAGTAGAAGATCTCATGGATCGTTAGCTTCGGTGGCTATACGTGAGTGGGACATGCTTGGAGAGATCGGGGAGTGTGATCTGTATCTTGGAGAGACAGTGACGGGTGCCACTTTGTTTTCAGTAGTCACTCGACCAGCATTGATAGCACGTGTCCTAGAGCTCTAACACACAGACCATGAGGCTCAGATGATCCGAGATCGTGTTGCTAGTAGAGAGGATACAGCAGGATGGGTTGTGGGTTCAGATCTGAGTTTGAGATTAGCGGGGAGGTTGTTTGTGCCAGAGTCATGCCGAGCTGATCTGCTACATGATTGTCATCATTCTCGCCTTGCAGTGCATCCTAGAGGCCCGAAGATGTACCATGACCTACGTTGTCAGTTTTATTAGACGGGAATGAAGAGAGACATGATCCAATTTGTTTCTCGGTGCCTTACCTGTAAGAAGGTGAAGGCGAAACACCAGAAATCGGCAGGCTTGTTACAACCATTACCGATATCAGAGTGGAAGTGGGAGAACGTCACGATGGACTTTATGCCAGGACTTCCTCGGTCACCTAGGGGACACGACGCTGTATGGGTTGTGGTTGATAGGTTGACAAAATCTACACACTTTCTTCTCATCCGCGTGAAGGATTCAGTGGAGAGACTGAGTCAGTTGTATGTCAGAGAGATAGTCAGGTTGCATGGAGTGTCAGTGTCTATAGTTTCTGATCGAGACCCACGCTTCACATCACGCTTTTGGCAGAGTCTTCAGGAAGCTTTGGGGACAAACTTGATGTTCAGTACTACTTTTCACCCCCAGACGGACGGTCAGTCAGAGAGGACTATATAGATTCTGGAGGACATGCGGAGGGCTTGTGTTCTTGATTTCAGAGGTTCATGGGAGGATCATTTACCATTGGCATAGTTTGCATACAATAATATGCTGAGGGCTTTGGGACGAACTTGATGTTCAGTACTACTTTTCACCCCCAGACGGACGGTCAGTCGGAGATGACTATACAAATTCTGGAGGACATGCTGACGGCTTGTGTTATTGATTTCAGAGGTTCGTGGGAGGATCATATACCACTTGATTTCAGAGGTTCATGGGAGGATCATATACCATTGGCAGAGTTTGCATACAACAACAGCTATCAGTCAAGTATTGGAATGGCATCGTATGAGGCTTTGTTTGGTAGACTGTGTAGATCGCCCATGTGTTGGACAGAAGTGGGAGAGACCACATTTTTAGGACCCGACATGGTGCGAGAGATGACAGAAAAGATTACAGTGATACGGCAACGCCTTTTGGCAGCACAGAGGAGAATGCCTTTGGAGTTTACGATGGGAGATCACGTGTTTCTGAAGGTTTCGCCACGTAGAGGTTTGATGAGGTTTTTTTGTAGCGGGAAATTATCATCGCATTTCATTGAACCTTTTGAGATCCTTGATAGAGTTGGAGAGGTTGCTTATTGTTTGGCTTTGCCACCTCAGTTAGCATATGTGCACAACGTGTTTCACGTTTCTATGCTTTGGAGGTACGAGCCTGATCCGTCACATGTGTTAGATTGGGCCGAGCTGTGAGTTGATGAGGATGCCACTTATGAGGAGCGTCTAGTGAGGATTCTTGATACAAAGGAGTAGGTGTTGCGGGGCAGAACAATTGCTTGTGTCAAGGTCCTATGGCTTCATCACGGGGTTGAAAAAGCGACATGGGAGCTTGAGTCAGGGATGCGTGTGAGATATCCAGACCTTTTTATCTCGTGACCTTGTTGCAAATTTTGGGGGCAAAATTCCTTAAGGGGGGAGAGCTGTGAGACCCGGACCCGTCATTTTTTGAGATATTTATATATGTTGATGTGTTTCTTTCCATATATGTAACTCTTGGTGTATGGTTTATGTTTCCAGTTGTAGAAAAGCATGTTTTGTATAGGTGTTATGCATGTTATGCATGCAGGGGGTTCGGTTTGGTTGCCCTTTTTAGTTTCTCTCCCAGCGACGACCGCTCGAGCAGTGGTGAGCGCGCTCGAGAGGTCTAGTGGCAGAGTGTTAGTCCGAGAGGTGACCGCTCGAGCGGTGCTTGGGCGCTCAAATGGTGGTGTGGCAGGGCCTATGTCGGCAAGGTGTCCGCTTGAGCGGTGAGTTCTGGGCGCGAATATCTATAAAGGCTAAAAATATCTTTTTGCAAGCAAATCTCTTTCTCTCCACCTTTTCTCTACCTTCTCTCTAGCTTTTGGGAAGTCCCGGGCTTAGCTTTTCGTGGTCGGATAGCAGATCCTTGCTGTCGGTGACGTGGGCTTCGTATCCATTCGGACGAATTCTCGTTCTGACGAGGTAGGATTTTGAGGCGTTGAGCTTTTAGCTCTTTGAGGTAGGATTCTAGACCTACTATTGTTAAAAGGGTGTTATATGTAATTATACTTGCTTTCACCAAGTAGAAATGCATTAAATGCTGTTTACATGTTTTAAACCTTGATTTTTAGGTAAAAATGAATTTTACGCCTTTTCTTGGTTTTATACATGATCCGGATGTGTTGAGATCTGTGGTTTTCAAATGGAGATTTGAAAACGAGATCTTTTTATGAAAAACATATTTGTGGAGGTTTGGAGCTAACCATTGGGTTGAGTCTCAGTTTTGTTGAAAATATGTTGTTACATGCTTGTAGATCTCCATGTTGATGGATTAGATCCCTTTTTTATACATGCGATGTAAAACTATTTTACGGGTTTTCATAGTTGAACTATGGTTGGGTTTTGAAATGTTTATCCATAGATGTACCGTGGCTGTGAATATTGTTGAATTGTGCTTCCATTGCTTTTCGGTGTAAGTCCAAAAACGTGAGCAGCGTAGGTACTCTGTACCTTCGGATTAGTCCCTATAAATTGAGTGTGTGTGGGTGCTTTGTAGCCTCGGGCTCAGATCCCATAAATTAAGCACTAGGTGTTCTGTACCTTCGGGCTCAGGTCCCGTAAATTGAGTAGTTCGATTTCCTCTGTTAATGGCGTCGTTGTCGTGACTCCGTATAGAACTTGTCATTACTAAGCCTATGGGTCTAGGGTAATGGACGAGAGTCTATAGTTGTTACCTTTGTCGGTGTGATAGAGTCGGTACATAGGATTACATTTTATCTTTTCTCCTTGGCTGTGTGACCCGAGTGGAGAATTCTGTGTTTTACAGCTTTCCCTTAACAGTGGCATGATATCTGTTAGGATGATATTCATAGTTTCAAGGATGAAAATGGTGGTTTTCAGATGAAAAACTTGTGATTTTTGAGAGAAAAATCTTTTTGGATTTTGTGGTCGAGCTAGCTCCCACCATATGATTACATAGCCTGCTTTACAGCTTTACTGTCTTTTTATATTGGGATTCGGCTCACGGTGTGGGATTTTTGCTGTAAAAATATTTTCAGGTGACCACGTGGAGTTAACCTAGAGGCTTGTGGTGATGGAGAGCTTGCCGTAGTTTTTCTATTTTGGAGATATACTTTTAAATGTAGTGCATGTTTCAGAAGGCTGGTTTTGTACGTCTTGAGGCGATATATTTATTCATGTATGAAATTGCATGTTTAATATTTATGAGAGTTGAACCGTGGGAATTTTCATCCAAATGTTGTACTATTTTGAGTTGATGATTTTTCAACTGTAAATTTTATTTTCCTAAAACGGTGTGTTGGTGGGCTTTCGCGTGACCCTGGTGTTCGGGGCGTGACACGCACCATTCTGCTGTGGAGTGCCAGGTGCAGTCAATTGGGATGTAATCCCCTCTGATGATAGATAGTCTTTAAATTCTCCAAAGAGGTGTTCCCCCCCACGGTCGGATCGTAATGATTTGATACTTTTACTTAGACGCTTCTCTGCTTCCGCCTTGAATTCTTTAAATTTTTCAAAGCATTCAAATTTATGGTGCATCAAGTAAATATATCCATACCTTGAGTAGTAATCAATGAAACTGACAAAATACTCAAAGTCACCTCTAGCCCGGATTGTCATAGGACCATACACATCCGAATGAACCAGCTCCAACGATTCTTTAGCTCTATAGCCTTTGGCCGAAAAAGGCTTCCTGGTCATCTTACCCTCTAAGCAAGATTCATAGACTAGAAGTGCCTCCACTTTCAATGAACTCAAAGGTCCATCTGCTACCAATCTGTTTATCCTTTTTAGATTAATATGATTCAAGCATAAATGCCAAAGAAACATTTAGTTCATTAAAAAATAAAACTTTCTCTTATATTGTAAAATAGATGTGTTATTCACTTCAGTTAGTTGCAGTGTAGGAGAGATAGGAGATACAACATATAAATTATCCACCAATATACCAGAACAAATAAAATATTTATTTTTCATCACAACGACAGAGTAACCAAAATGAACAGAATATTTGTCTTTTATTAAACTCGAGACTGAAATTAAATTTCTTCTAATCGAAGGTATATAAAGACAATTTTTTAGATGCAGTATCCTATCTCTACTAAAACTGAGAGTGACATCTTCTACTGCAACCGCTGCCACCCTTGTATTGTTACCCATGTACAGGTAGATTTTCCCATCACTGAGCTGCTTGATTTCTTGGAGCCCCTGTAAAGAATTACAGACATGATTAGTGGCTCCCGTACCTACACACCAGGTACCAGTAGATAACACCGCTAAACATGTTTCAACAATCGGTGAACAGAAATTATCTTTTCTACTTACTGAGAAAAATCAGACACTTCTTTTTCCAATGCCCAAACTGGTTACAGTGATAGAACTTGCCTTTCGGCTTCTTCGCACCTTCTTTGGGTCCCTTAACTACTTTTAGACTTTTGTTTTCCCGTGTCTGAGCTTTTTTTTTCTTCTTACCTTTCGGCTTAGAGGAAAAACCTTTCTTAACCACATTCACAGAACCTGGCTTCCTAAGAACACCCTCGGCTGCTTGAAGTTCCTTAAAACGTTCTGCCAGTGTGTAGCTGAGCTTATTCATAGAATAGTTCAGACAGAACTGCTTAAAACTTTTAGGTAGTGACTAGAGTATGATATCGACCTGGGTTTTTCCGTCAATTTCAGCTCCAAGTATCTCCAGTTCATTTAGCAGATTGATTATTTTTAGAACATGAACCCTAACTGGTGTGCATTCAGCCATGTTTGTATTCATAAGAGATCTCATAGCCACTTGCCTAGCCGCACGATTTTCATCCCCAAATATTTCTTTGAGGTTCATCATCATGTCATAGGCACTGGATATAAACTGATGCTGATGCTGCAAAACATTTGATATTGAAGTCAAAATGTAACAGCGAGCCATCTGATCAGCTTTCTGCCACTTTTAATGGGTCTGAGTTTCCCTTTTGGTAGCCCCCTCATTAGGTACTGGTGGACATATCTTAGTTAAAATAAACTTGTAATCCTTAGAAGTTAATACAATGTCCATGTTTCATTTCCAGTCAAAATAGTTTGGTCCCGTAAGTTTGTTTTATTTGAAAATGAAAGCTAGTGGGTTGAAAGCCATTTTAATCTTGAGAATCACATAATTAAAAATACTGTTAATTATGAAGAGAAAAACATTAAATTTATTTTAATTTGATTCCCTCTATCATTTTAAAATTAATTCGCCAGTAGCCTGATAACCTGAGAATAGCTTGCCTCGTTGGAAGGACATCTACTATCCTTCTTAAGACCAGACAGACCAATTACTTTTAATTTTACTATCGAGGCAACTGACCCTGCCAAATAAAATTAAATAGCTGGCATAGTATTGATCCAGTATATAATAGCAGTAACTCAGATGGAGATAATACTATTATATGCAGCTAAGTGTTAACCATCACTTAATCTCAAATTAATTGCTTTGCAATGAACCATTTAGATGAAGAAGCAATCCACACTAACAATTATCTAAAATTATACATAAATAAGGTTTATACTAGCAATACCTCAATTCATCTGTCCGATGCGGAGGAAGGTCTTACTGCCAACAAGCAGGGTTTAATTGCATCGTCTACAAATTGGTGATGGAGACTGTAGGATTTATCTGTGAATAAATTTTTTCCCCCACTTAAATTTTTAAAAATATTTTTGAGCCTTATAAATTTTTTTTTAATTAAAATAAATTTATTTATTTCCAAAAACACACGATCTAAAATAATCAAGCATCTTCCCGTGTACACGATTCCAAGATTCTAGTTTATCAAAGCATCTTTTCGTGTTTAAATGCATAACAAATAAAATTTAATAA
Source organism: Heliamphora pulchella (assembly GCA_032270985.1). NCBI lineage: Eukaryota > Viridiplantae > Streptophyta > Magnoliopsida > Ericales > Sarraceniaceae > Heliamphora > Heliamphora pulchella. The sequence goes on from JAULJZ010000517.1 coordinate 12,787, forward strand.
ATGCACAGTTTTTCTTTTACCTTTTCAGCTAAGTTAGTGATTAAAGGTATTTATTTATTTTATTTTTCGTCCCACATTTTTTAAAAAATAATAATTTATTTCGATTAAATAATTTTTTCATTTAATTAATTCAAAATTTAAAATTAATTTTCACGTTTTTCCAAGATATCCGATTAAAAAAAATCTTTAAACGTGATATTTTGTAAAAAATAAAATATCTAAAAAATTTTCATTTCATTAAAATTAATTAATAAAAAAACTTAATTTTATTTTTCATTATAAAATATTTTAATTAAAATAGAATTTTTGAATTAATTAAATTAACAGGATAAATAAATAAAACCAATATTTATTATTTACACAGTTAATATATAAAAAAAATTAAATAAAAAATATAATAAATATATCCCGATTTTATGATCGAATAGAAATTCTAAAGAATTTCAGTTTCCAGTTGAAGATAAGTTCAAATGATTCAATCCTTTTCTGAATCAGCTTCCTGTATTCCGATTGCATCAGGATTTCTTAATATGCAATGATATACATATACAATACTCCTCGATCAGTGTATATCAGAAATATCGAGCCAAAATGGCTCCGAACCACTAGCACCACCACCGCTGAAATTGCTACAGTTTTGATGCCACAGTGTCGGAAAAAAAAAACTGCTTTGTTTGGAAACCAGTGGCTGTTTGCTTGGAATCCACTTGCCGCTTGCTGTTTGCTTGGAATCACACTGCTGTGTTTGGAAAAACCACCGAAACAGTGTTGGAAAACAGCTCCTCTTGCTTTGTTTGAAAAACCGCAGCCAACCGAAATAGCCTTGAATTGTGCTGCCCCTTTGGCCTTGCGCACTGTTGCTGTTTGTTCAGAAACTGCTACTTGCTTTTTGAAAAACACCAAAACAGTGTTCTGGAATTGCCGCAGCCTTAGGCAACGTTTGGCAGCTTAATCCATGATTCCCAAATCCCAAGATCAAGCCATGAATTATCAAGAAAATCCCCAAACATCAGTTTGCCGCCATCGTGTGTTCTTCTTGGTTTCATGGATTTTTTTATTACATAAAAAACTTAAAATCTAAAAATAATTATGTTTTACATTAATCCTATGCCTCCGTAGAGTTCACAATCAATCTACCACGATCAACCATCGTGGTTAAAAAAATAATTATTATTCATTCAAATCATTCAATCAAACATGAAAAAAAATAATGATCATAAAATCGGGATTAGACCGCTTACAAAATAAAGTTAACAACAGTTTTAAAACTATTCGTCCTCGATAATCGAAAATAAAAAATAAAACGGTTCTGATACCAATTATTGGAGGTAGGACTGCCAAGATCTTTGTTTTTGCCAACGATTAATGAAAAAAAAAAACTAGACGGGCAATCGCCAAAACGGGATGTAGATAAAACTTTTGATGACGAACGATCAAAATAAAACCTGTGCACCCGAAGTTAGTTTAGATAAATAATTTTTTACCGGTCGAATCTTCAAGTACGATTTGAATTCGAGTTGAAGCTCCTGTCAGATCTTCTACTGTATTTTCTTATGCGATTTTCGGATATAGTATGGGCTATAATCCTCCAAGAACTCATACCAACAGAACCAGAACAGCTTTTGTCTTATAAGACAAGTTATAAAACTGGTTCAGCCTACCCACATATATATAAGGGTACAGCACGGACCTGGAGAGTAATTATGAGTAAGACTTCCAATGGAACACAGACACATATCAACAGTTTCTGCAATTAAGCAAACCTCATTGCGGTATCTGCAATTATATAAAATCAGTAGCGGTTTCTGTAATTTTCATAAAATACTGAATTATAGTTCACACCACAAAAGAACTATAATTGCACTCTGACCCATAATTTCAAAACCTTCTTTCATTGAGCTTCTGTTATTAAATGCTTACAATTTCTCCTCACGTTAAGATTCTCGATACCCACCAATTAAATTTAATTATTGACAATTTAATTTAATCGGTATCTTGATATTTCTTAAGCCCGTCCGCTTAACTTATTTGACTACCGGATAATCAAATCCACCTACAGTGTTTGTGCTGGTCAAAACTCATAAGCTTTCTTGAAGAGGTATCGTCAATCCCGATCTTTCGGGACGTGGATTCCATCAATAATTAATATTCGCCTTATAAATAATACCGCTATCCAACTCACCGGGAATATAGACCCATAAAAGATCGCACTCTCAAATAAATCAAAATAACGAATATTAAATATATGCAAATCAATAATTATTTTAGAATTAAGAGAATAAGCACTATTCACAATAAACTTGGGGTGTGAATTAATTTATATAGTTTGTATAAAATTAATTACCCAAAATGTCCCGTTTAATACACACGAAGTGTATTAGCACAGAGAGTCGGAACAATAGACGACGCTATTATCTGTTTTCTGTAATCAAGACAGGTCTAGTAAAACTTTGTGCTACAGTCGTACTGATGGTATGCTTATTTCCATCTAAACAGTGAACATAAAAATTATATTCTGCAAGAACCTAAAATTTGATCTTTTGTGTGCAAGCCGTGCTCTACACACCAGATTAAATACTATACAAAATATCAGACATCCATGCATAACATTAAGAAAATGATACAGATACATTGCTCATAAAGATTCTCATAAAATAGAAAATTAATTTTATTAAAATAAAATTAAATACTAAAAATATGATTTTTAATATACCAACTCTAACAATCTCCCACTTATATTTAAAACAATGCTGCCATACATTTAACTCACATGCCCTCTACGTGACTATCAAAAATCTTAGCCGGTAACCTCTTTGTAAAAGGATCTGCAAAGTTGTCTCTTGATGTAATCTTGATCACAGCAACATCACCTCTTTATATAATTTCTCATATCAAGTGATACTTACGCTTAATGTGCTTGCTTTTCTTATGTATCCTTGGCTCCTTCGAGTTTGCAACTGCTCTGCTATTGTTACAGAAAAGTGTAATAGCTGACTGAATTGAAGGTTCCACATCTAGATCTAACAGAAAGTTCTTGAGCCAAATGGCCTCCTTGGCTGCTTCAAAAACTACCACATACTCAGCCTCCATGGTGGAATCAGCAATGCAGTACTGCTTGATACTCCTCCAACTTATAGCTCCACCTCCTAAGGTAAACACATATCCTAAGGTAGACTTACGAGAATCCCCGTCAGACTGAAAATTTGAATGTGTACCCCAAAGGTACTAGACTGTCTGCCTGGTAAACCAACATATAATTCTTAGTCTTTTTAGGTACTTGATTATATTCTTTATTGCAGACCAATGCTTCTACCCTGGGTTAGACTGATATCTGCTAACCATGTTAACAGCAAATCAGATGTCGGGTTTAGTGCAAAGTATAGCATACATGAGGCTTCATACTGTCGAAGCATAAGGAACCGCCTTCATCTTCTCTATCTCATCAGGTGTCTTAGGACACTGATCGTTTGATAGAGTGATTTCATACCTGAAAGGAAGAAAATCCTTTCTTGGAATCTTACATACTACAACGAGTAAGGATATCATCGATATATTTTGCTTGTGATAAGCCCAACATCCTTTGTTTTCGATCTCGCTTAAGCTTAATCCCATTGATGTGACTGACTTCTCCTAAGTCATTCATATTGAACTGTCCAAATATCCATACTTCAATTGTAGATATTGCCCTGCATCGTTTCTGAAGAGCAAGATATCGTCTACATAAAGTAATAGGAAGATCACCACGCTTCCGTTGCGCTTCTTGTACACACGAAACTTATTCGGACTTTGATCAAAATCATAAGACTTTATAGCTTGATCAAATCGAGTGTTTCAAGACCTCGATGCCTGCTTAAGTCCGTAAATAGATCTCTTAAACTTGCACAACATGTGGTCCTGGCTCTTTATACTGAATCTGTCTGGTTGTATCATATAGATACACTCGTCAAAACTTTTGTTAAGAAAAGCTATCTTGACATCCATTTGCCTAATTTCGTAATCGAAATGTACAGCAATGGATAAGAAAATCTGGATAAACTTAAGCATGGCTACCAGCGAAAAGGTTAACTCGTAGTCAATCCCTTCTTTCTGATTGAACCATTTAGCAACAAGCCTAGTTTTGAATGTTTCAACCTTTCCGTCTGCTCCTCTCTTCTTCTTTTAGATTCACTTGCATCCAATGGTTTTTATTCCTTCGGGTGGTTCTACAAGTTTTCAGACCTGATTGGAATATGTTAGATCTAGGCAATCCAAGAGGGGGGTGAATTGGGTTTTTTCAAAAAAAAGGAATTTAAAACTTTTTTCAAAAATCTTTTAATATTACAATAAAGCAAGGTATGCAAGTATATAATCAAAACAAATATTAAAATATGAGGGATAGATAAAAAGAACCAGACACCAGGTATTTATAGTGGTTCGGCTTTATCCTAGCCTACATCCACTCCTCAAGATCTCCCTTGAGTATTTTCACTATTCAGAAT